>JAODYC010000002.1:164098-174265 GCA_026262405.1 Curvularia hawaiiensis | reverse complement strand
TGATTTTTTTGGTCTTTTTTCTGCATGTGAAGCTGAAGGTGATGGTGAATATGGCTGACGACAGGTCTTCACCTGCTATACCACTACCATCAGCTGATCCTGGGGAACAACGAGTAAAAGCACTACTGCGCAGCCAAATTCCATATTACCAACCATCTGTCTTAGTCGTCACGCGTATTGATGGAGCCATCTAGGTCTGATCAGCCTGGTATACTTTTATGCAGAGACCAATACTTACATCCATCTCTTCTAGTTGCACCGCGACTACCCGTCTTCTCTTCCACATACCTCCCCAGGAGGTCCGGTCTAACAAAAAGCACATACATCCTCCATAACAGCGGTGGCACCAAAAACCCAATGCTCACGCCCGCAACCGTTCTACTTAGCGCCGCGCCCGGCGCTCCCTGTATCAACTCCAGTGCCAAGATAGGAATCAGAACTGCCTCTCCGAGACCCAACAATAAATAAGTGGGTCTTCTGGACTCAATACCATTCCTGGTATTTGTCGCGCCGGCGAACAGTGCCGATGTAAGACCACCGACTATCAGGCCGCCGAACAGGCGCGCGAACAAGACTGAAGCAGGAGTGATGTCTCGTGATGGATTGTGGAGGAGAAGTGAGAGCGTGAAACGCGTATTCGTTATCAGAGGTATAGTGAAGAGGTTTGCAACAGCTTCGAGCACAAAGGCTTTGCGGATCGTTGAACCGTCCTGGACAGGATCAGGTGTTATGCTAGGGTTTGCTGCTGGTGATTTTGCAGATGACATTTTCAGGTTATTCAGAAGTCCAGAGAGTGTGGACGAGATGAAGCGTATGCAGAGAGGATCTGAAAAGAACTTTTGGATCTGAGGAATGGGAGTTGTAATTTAGAGCTTCTATCGTTCCCTTATTTGGCAATGACGAGTGTGTTGGTGGTGTCAGTCACGTTGACGTCATCACTTTCCGAATTGCTTTTGAGTTTCCCAGTAATACAACAGTAGCATTCTCCTTCATTTTGAATGCCTGTATGTTTTGTTAATTTAATCAGAGTTCCTGTCATATCGCGTGGGCGCACATCCGCATGACTGACTAGAACTTTGGGACTTCAGAGTCAGGTTATCTTGAGCAAAATGATCGCATGACATGGCCTGCTTGTGATTTTAGTTACTTCTCCCTAGGTAAATAGATTGGAAATACTGCTGAAACATGGATAAATTAGCACAAAACGTCGCCATTAATTTGTCCCTGTGACTGGGCTGCTGGTACCAATTTACGATCTGGCTCACCACCACACGCTTACGCACCGAAAAAGTAGGGCTGAGCAGAATTATGCATCTGAAGTTACAAAAAGTAACACATGATAACTCATTTCTAGCATTCTCCGATGTAGATAGTACAAACCTGAACGTAGGTGTACTTGAGCGGTGACCGACCAATCAGATCCCCCGAACTTACACCGCCAAAGTTGCCCAGGTCCTCACCGCGCAATAAGTCCGGCAAAAACATTCACAACCCACTGCAGGGTCGAAAGGCTCAACCTTTGGGCTGATCATGGGCCGCCGACCCAACCAGCTGATCCTCGAATACTTCGAGCGCGGCCCCAAGCTCGAAGATGCCAGCAACCGCTACCAGCATACGTGCAAATCGTGCGGTGAAAAGGTACGTACCCCCACGACAAAAGATCTGTGGGCAAAAGAAGAATAGCTAACAAGCCCAAGTTTCCTAAAGGTCGCATAGACAGTCTCACGAACCACCTAGTCAAGAAATGTCCTGCGCTACCTCTTCAGGACCGGCAACGGGCGTTGCTGCAAATGCACGAGCTCCCCCTCCCCGACAACATGACGCAAACGGCCAACACGAACGCACCGGGGCCGAGCCAAATGCAGCATGGCCAGAAGATGAACCTCCCATTCGTGCCATCAAAACAGCTCTCTGCTCTCGAGACGCTGGCTGAGGTGTCACGACAACATCTGGACCTGTCTGGAAAGCGCATGGCAGAGAAGCAGCCCCAGCAAACGCAACACAGTCATAACAATACAAGTCATGCGGGGTTGTTGGATGAGTTCCTGATACAGGATGACAGGCCTGATAGCTCTGATCTGGGTACTCTCTCGCAGGGTATGGACATGTCGAACCCGCCCGCTATGCCGTCCATGTACCAGTTCAACAACTCGCTACACCACTCACCGACAAACTCCCCTAACATGGGTCACATGCCTCTCACAAACTCCTCGTCTATGTCGCACATGGTTCCTTCTCTCGTCATGGCAGCGTCTGCGGCCAACGATTTGATGCCACTATCGAGCGCCCTGGCAATGGCCTCGGAGATGAATCTCTCGGGGCATGATCTACAGCACATGGCAGATGGAAAATTCTTTCACCCTCAAGGGCGTACACACTGGCCAAACATACAGCCCAACTCGCTGGATCCAATGTTGCAGGACCATAGCAAAGAACACATGCAGATGGGAGATAACCACAATAAGAGCATGGGTCATCCTAGGCCGCTTGCTATGAACGCGGGTAATCAAGCGCACTTCACCACGGACTTTAGTATGAACCAGAAACCGGCAAAGCCAAAGGTCAGAGGGCGATTTACCGACACTAGACGCAAGGAAGTACAAGAAGTGCGGAAACGAGGCGCATGCATCCGGTGTCGCATGCTCAAAAAGCCTTGTTCTGGAGAGAATCCATGCAACACTTGTCAAAATGTGGAGAGTGCACGCCTGTGGAAGCAGCCCTGCATTCGAACCCGAATAGCAGAAGAATTTGGTCTCTATAGTGCGGGTTTGCACAGCGTCCTCGCGTTCCATGCCACCAACCAAGCGAAAGGCCAGATACGGCTTGACCAGACACCAGGTCGGATAGAAGCCAGTCACTTTCCTTCATCTGGTATTTTCGCCACCTTTACTCCGCTGAAATGTCAACAAATGCCACCAGTTCAGAACGCAGACATCGATCCGGCCATTTTCTCAGGGTTAACCTCACCAGACCTAGAGTTGATAGACAGCGATGACGATGTCAGTGGGAAAGTGGACCACTATGTGAAAAAGATGGCGAGTCACTTTTCCGATACCGAGGATTCGCATTTCATGAAGACTACCGTGCAAAGTGCAAAAGGCATAGCGTCATTGAGTCCAGATGGACTTATAACCAAGTCGCTAGAGCTATGGAATTTGACCCGCATACTGACATCCCGTAATTTCGAATGGCACCTGTTCTCTAATCCCTCTCTCGCGCCTACTCTTGCGCCCTCAATCATGTCTGCTGCGGACGTTGAGGAAGCGGTTCGCACGCCCATCACGCCTCTCGAGCATACCTCATCCCACAACCTCATTACTATGCAGCTCATGGGTGCAACAGAGAAGCGTGCCGCATGCCTAGCGCGCATTGTTATGAACGATCTCGAGCGCAGATTACTGCAGCGGCAGCAAGCCAATCCCTTTGAAACCTTCCTTGTCGCTGTCATGCTCCTCGCCTGTGTAGAGCGAATGTGCTGGCTCTTCCGTTCTTGGGAGGTCCCATCTACAGCTGCCACAAGAGAAGGCAGCAATGGCGAAGACGCCTCTAAGCAGTCGTCCTCTGTTCACACCGAACTTGCATCTGCTCTCGAATCTACCACGTCCACATCTTCTCCCCCCGCGCCGACTCAAGACGTTCAGAATCAGCCTCCTCGCAATCCCCGATGGCCATTAGACAAATCACCATCGACGTTCTCACAGCAAGGTGAAAAATTCAGCGACATCCTCAACATGCTGCTCAAGATGCGCGGTGTCCCTCCAAAGGTCACCTCAGCGGGTCTTGACGGAGCGCTAACGGTATGGAACGAGGATGCTGATGAGAAGGTGCGAGAATGGTACAGTGGTATCGCTGTGACTACCCAGATGCTGGATGAGCGGGCAAACACGCGTTTCAAAGGAGAAGATCCGAAAGAGTGGGAACTCAAGTTTGTGTCAAAGATCATCAGGGGCGATTGAGACGACATATCGGGAATTACTGGCAATGAGGAAAAGAAAAGTGATGAAGCGCATTGTTGTCATGACGTTAAGGTTTCGTGATATCCACCGAATAGAACTACAATGATGTCTTGTAGCCGAGCGAGGAACGGCAATATCATTTTGCGTATCCTCGAATAGATCAATGAATCAATGAACAACGTTGCTGTAACCAGAATTGCTTCTCTTGTAAATCGGCAAGATCTTGTTCTTGGCCGGGCAAATCCAATATCGCTCTGGGGGTGCTCGCAAATGCGCCATAACTCCTTAAAACCGCATCGTAGATCTATAGATATGAAGATCAAAAGCAATTGGCGTAGATTCAGCTCAGCTCTTGAGCGCCTCGAGGCGGCCCCTCATCTGAGCCAACATCTCTGCCTGATCTTCTTCCTCTTCCTCCTCTGGTTGCGGTGCGGCAGGAAGCTCTTGTTCCTGAGCCTTGCTCGGCGGCAACCGATCTTTGAGCACCTCGCTCAGCACCTTGTCTACCTCCTCCTCGGCCTCTTCGTCTTCACCCTCGAGCATTTCGTTCTCGCCCAATGTATCATCCAACATCTCCTCAATGATTCCAGCCTTCATCAACTCGGAGCTGAGCTCTCGCATCGTGCCCGTCAGCTCTGGTAGTCTGACTAGGCTGTTTACGTCCTTCATAATGCCTGTGCTGGCCTTGATACTGCCTTCGATCTTCCGGACAGAAAAGGCCTCATTGACCTGCATTTGTACGCTGTTGAGCTGGGCCTTGGACGTCATAAGGCGGTTGTTTTGTTTCCGGACGCGAATCAGCTCGCGTGCGAAGATGCGGACATCTTGGTTGGCCTGCTTCGCCATAGATGGGTTGCGCTGGGCGCGCTTGGATGACTGTTGAATAAGGGACTTGGTTTTTTGTTCTGTAGCCTTGAGTTGCTGGATGTCGCGATCAAGTTTTCGGACGTTTTGGCGCACGAGAGCGTTGCATTTGCGCTTCTGTGCTGTTTGTTAGCTTGCGGTGTAGAGAGACGTGGTGTAGAGACGTCGGGCTACGAACCTGCTCCTCAGGCGTGGGCTTCCACAGAAGACCCTTGATGGTCTCCATGGCGGGCAATCGGTCAAGACGGTCGCAAAAGGTATGGCTATGCAGGCGCCAGGCTTGTGGTGGTTTGAGGTGAAAGATGTCTGGCGCTAATGGATGCGGGTAGAGCGGGAGTTGGCAGGCTCAAGAAACAAGACGCGCGTGACCACGGCTAGACTGAACGATTGACAGAACAGCAGTTCCGTCCAGGCCCAAGCATCAAGTGGGTTGGTAGTGTCGTGAGGTCGCTATTGTGCAGGCAAGCAAGCGCATGTGCATGTATGTAAGGGTCCGAGGTTGCCTTGCACAGGACCAAGCTCGGGCCCATGGTGACGTTGAGCTGGTCGCGGGGCAGAAGCAACCCACTAGCCTCATCGTCGGACGGTGCCAACCAACGCGACTCGTATGGAGATAGTCAAGAAAAGCTGGGCAGCCTTGAATACACTACTGCATTGATCTCTGAGCTAAATTTCGTAATTGATTGACTGAAAACGGGTCGTTGAAGCTCAAGATTCCATAGAGCTTCTATTACTTTCCACGCTAGTCCCTCCACAGGGCCGCATTTCTTCCGACTTCAATCTGCTTCCGCCAGACAAACACTCCAACTGAACAGCAATCTTCCCATCTTACATTTATTCAAACTTTTGTGGGCACAGTTTACAGCTTGATTGGAACTTGACAACACAAATTTACCCCTTCAACATGTCCCTTACTCCAGAAGGTAGGTTGTAGCCTTGTTTACCGCGGACGCTGTAAACGCACTCTGTTGTGTACAGAAGATGTGTTGTTAGCATAGACGCGTCCATAGTGCCTTCATTATGAACCAAGACGTACTGACATGCAACAGTCACCTGGGCACAACGCTCATCCGTTGATGACCCCGCGAAGAACGTGGTTTACCTCACTATCGTCGCCCCCGATGTACCCAACTCAGACATGAAGCTCGACCTCAAGGAGCAGTCTCTCAGCTTTCAGGGTACCTCCACTTCCAAGAAGTGCACATACGCCGTCGACCTTGAGTTCTACGGCGAGATCGACCCCAAGGAGTCCAAGATCGTCAACAACGGCCGCGACATCGTATTATTACTGCGCAAGAAGGAGCTCAAGCAGGAGTACTGGCCACGTCTGCTCAAGGACACAAAAAAGATGCATTTCCTCAAGACTGATTTCGACAAGGTGAGTCGGCCGGGAACGATGAGACCAGGATCATTAGGCTGACGTGCTACAGTGGGTTGACGAGGACGAACAAGACGAGGCTCCCGAGGACCTTGACATGGGTGGCATGAACCCAATGGGCGGCGGCGACGGAGGCTTTGGCGGCATCGACTTCAGCAAGCTTGGCGCAGGCGGTGGTATGCCAGGAATGGAGGGCATGGACATGAGCCAGATGATGGCCAACATGGGTGGCGGTGCCCCCGGCGCCGGCGACGACAGTGACGACGATGACGATATGCCCGAACTTGAGAACGACGAGGACAACAAGGACAAGGAACCTGCTGCCGCAGCGTCTGGCGACAAGCCCAAGATTGAGGAGGTCGCATAAACGGGCAACATTTTGGCGTTCAGTGGCTTGTACCGCATAAGATTAGGTGTGGGTGGCGCGAAAGATGGGCAGGCGACAACGCAGCCTTTGGGGGAATGAATGAGTGTAGTCTGGAAATGGCTAAGGGCGATTTTGCATCTATGAGCAGCTGTGTCTTTGGAACTTCAGCGTGCTGATGCAAATAATGATCGAATCATGCAGTATACGACAAATACGAATGATGCTTTCTCATGACTGGGAAATACTTTGATCCAAAAAGCCCGAGGGTCTCTGGTATGGTTTCGGAAAGTTCCTTTTCATCTACAGATTCTATGTCTTGGTTACTATCTGATAGCTGTCGTATGGAAAGTCCTCTAAGGTGCTGTACAGCCTTGCCCATCCATCATCGATTTTTCCAGGCAAACCAACCAGCCTCTTTCCCTCTATAGCCTTCTCTGCAGCCTTTGCCAATTCTTCCTCCGTTTCCTTGTGCTCCCCTGTCAGCCCTGCAAGTACCTCCTTTTCCCTGCCCTTGTACTCCGCCAGCAACCCCGGGTGCGGACACCACACGACCTGCATTCCTGCCCTCCTGCCAGATTCCACACCCGGTACACTATCCTCAAAGACCAAACACTCCTCAGGCTGGATGGGAGGCTCACCCCGTTCTTCCATCGTCTTGTTTAGTGTGGAAAGCGCAAGCAGCCAGATGTCCGGGGCAGGTTTACCGCGGCCAGGCGCTATCCTTGGATCATCGCCCAAAACACGATGTTCAGGCGCAAAGCTGTCAAACAAATGGCTCAAATGCGAGCTCTTGATCTCAAAATTGACCTTGTGGCTGCTTGTTGCGAGTGCGACGTGGATTCCTCGGCTCTTCAGGCCTGCCAGCAGGTCAATGACGCCAGGGAGGGGCTTTGTATTTTTGAAAAGGGTCTTTTGAAGCTCGGCTTGCTCGGCTTGGAATTGCTCTTTTGATATGGGTAGTTTGGCCCACTCATCGAAGATGAGTGCGGCTTGGGGACCGGGACGGCCTTGGAGTTGGGCTTTTATAGACCAGGGGATTGGTGGACGGCCATAGCGCTCGAGAATTGTGTTGCAGATTGTGGTGTAGATGTCTTCAGAGTCGATTAGTAGGCCGTCCATGTCGAATAGTGCGGCCCGTATGGGCGGTAGTGCAGTTGTAGTCCTGGATCGTGTTAACTGAGGTTTCTGAGAAAACGTTGGGTTGGCATCGCGTACTCTGAGCCCATGCTGACGTGTTTCTGGGATACTTAGAATAGGTGTATGGGAGAACAGGAGTTCGTGTCGGTGTTCAGCGAAGAGAAATTTCAAAAGTCGCAGCGAGATGAATGGCGAATGGTACCCCACGTTCTATCGCTGATCCGAGACGCGGGGCGCTAGTCGGACCCCCGACTCGGCCACAGACGTCACTCTGCAAACAGATCTACAGGTACTGGTGTTACAGATCAACCAGGAACAGACGACTCGACATCATCCTAATCCTCAGACGAGTATGTCCTTACAAAGTGAACCTCCTTCAAAGAACGATGCGGCTGAGTTAGCACCACCCGAAATCTTCCCACCAGACGAAGAGAAGAAGCTACTCGATGAAGCAACCGCAGAAAAGGCTTTGGCGAACAAGACGTTTGCATCGGGCGAATACAATGGCGCGATCCAAGGCTACGAGAAAGCGCTTGCTGTCTGTCCAAATTATCTCGAATACGACGTCGCTGTCCTGCGTTCCAACATAGCCGCATGCCACTTGAAGTTAGAAGAATGGAAGCAAGCCGTGGAATCCGCCACACAGGCCCTGGAAGCACTGGATCGCATCGACCCTCCCCCGGCAGCACAGGATACAGGTAAAGACGAAGCGAAAGGAGAAACAGGCGGCGGCGCCATCAAAGAAATCGACGACACTACCGAAGTCTATCTCGATGCTCTCACACGCACAAACCACACCATAAACGACGTTCACAAGCTCCGTACCAAAGCACTCCTCCGCCGCGCGAAGGCGCGCCACGAAGTAGGTGGTTGGGCCTCTCTCCAAGGCTCACTCGAAGACTACCAAGCCCTCTCCAGACCGCCCCATCAGCTCTCGAGCCTTGACCAGAAAGCGGTGCAAGCGGCATTGAAGACGCTGCCGAGGCAGCTTGAAGAGACAAAAAACAAGGAGATGGCGGACATGATGGATAAGTTGAAGCAGCTGGGAAACGGTATTCTGAAGCCGTTTGGATTGAGTACAGACAATTTTCAGTTTACGAAGGATGAGAAGAGTGGGGGGTATAGTATGAATTTTAATCAGGGTGGCAAGTAATGTCACGAAAGAACCATGGCTAGTTCGGTTCTGAACATGCATTTTTTGCATGTACTTTAGAGGTAAAGGGTGAGACCTGTACATAGAGATATGGTATTGCGTCAGGGCGACAGGTAAGGCTTACAAGGCAGCAAGCGATGGTGTGGTCACAGAAGAAGAAATACACCTCATCACGAGCGGCCACGCGTAGTCATGTTTGCTTTTATGTCTTTTGGCCAGTGACGTCCATCCACATCTCTAGGATCGTCAGGACCCGGTAAATCGAATGAGCGTAAGTATTATGCAGGGCCCAGCCACCATTTTCAGCCTTGTGCGATCGAAAACGTGTCTGGCATGAGTTGTTGGATGTATTCGCCACTAATACGTAGGATAAGATATGCCTTCTTCGTGTCGGGCCTCCAAAGTACACACGGCACGAGTAAGAAGATACATTAGTTCTGAGCAAGTGCAGCGAACTTAATTTGTCAGAAAGCATATGCAGTGCACATGAAAGCATTTTTCCAGGAACAGGAAGTGTGAATGCAGATGTCATCAGGCACCGTCATGTGGCGATCATCCATCCAGTGAGCCTGACATGGAGACTTTTGAGTGATCCAGATTCCACGACACCATCAGAGAAGGGGCACTTTAGAGTAGAAATACGTATGCTTATTATGAGATGTCACAATTGATGCTAATATGTTGATCGGGTCGCCGAGGTGACCTCATGATTTCTACGCAGGGTGGTGGGCTACATGGCTTGAGCCTAACAATTCCTCGCCGACTACTACACAGCTGATCTCTTGTCTTTTGGGAGGGAACTACTGCGCCTAGATGCAGGTACTGGTATGGTATTTATTCAGGTACGCTCTTGTGATGATCCTTGATCCTCACTATGCACATGTCACACGAATACAATGTGTGCTATCTTATGGATTTGGTGGTGGGAATGGCTACGTGGGAAGTCATGTTTGGACGGACACAGTCTGGTGATAGCTTTGCTTTTATCCTAGAAGAATACAACGTCAGAATTTTCTGCAGCCTAGAGGGGATAAATTCACTCAAATGCTCTGTTGCTAGCAGAGACACGGAACAAATGCAAACACTGCTTTGTTCCACCATATCAGAAGAACGAGATCAAGATGATCCAAATCCATCCATCAGAGCACGAGTTCGACCCGACCATTACCCATTCTTTCTTGCAAAGCTATCTCATCATACATACCATACCATGGCTAAGATCAACTATCCGCTCTAGCATTCTCAAGTGGCACGTACTGAGTCTACTGCAAGGAATTTTCGGCTTTTCCTCGTCTCCGCCTCCGCCTCCGCC
>JAODYC010000002.1:149517-164093 GCA_026262405.1 Curvularia hawaiiensis | reverse complement strand
CTCCGCCTCCGCCTCCGCCGACCAACCCTGACATACCGGAAACCGAGCGTTACAAAGGCATACCATATGTCAAGTTGAACAGCGAATACCACAATTGCCTACGAAAGTCGTGGACAAACGATCCCAACAAGCTCTATCTCGAGTGTTGCTTCAACACAAAGCTCGACATAAATTTAGCCAAGGACTACAATATCGACGGCCTTTGTCCAGTTGTCAAAACCACCAACGACGATAGATTCATCCTACGCGATGCAAACAAGCAGTACTATCTCTGGGACGCGTGGAGCGGCAAATTACTGAGGTTTTGGGATACGTGGACAGAAGGATTCGCATCGAAAGAGGAGCTGGTGAGCGGTCTTGTGTGCAACATAACGTGGGCTGAGATGGAGACCGATCTGATTCACTGTTACAACCCGGTCGCCTAGTCTGGCCCTGCATATGCAGCGGTTTTGGAAAAGCAAATAGGAGCTGGACGCAAAGCGAAAGGCGAAGGGTTTACCCCTGCTGGCAGATGTAGTGTAAAGCCTCTGCAAACGAACCAATGACGCATTATGAACCATTCAACCCCCACCCATTTTTTTCGTTTTTCACTACCCCCAATTTGCTGGCACAGCTCGTGACTCCTCCACATTTGGAGAGGGACCGTGGGCAACAATAAAAGCAACGATTTTTTTGGAGATCGCGCGGCTTGTCATGCCGATACCTGATTGAGAAGTTGTACTTGACGTAGACATCTCAGCCTCGAATTTTCTAGACCACCCTGGCAACCATGCCCCAGTATCTGGTTAGGCTTGCGCAAGCACACGAAAGCTTTCGCAAGGTTGAACTGCAGGCCTTGGCAGATGTTGCGGGTATAGTACTGCGATTTGTCAAGTACGAGGAAGATGTGAGTGCGCTCTTGTTTCTCACGACTTATTCTACTACGCTTTGACTTTTCTTGTTTGAATGTCTTTTTTTGTCGATTTTGTTGTTCTGCTTAAGATCTGAAGACAACACGAGATCATGTCCCACCGCAAGAAAGGCTTCCATCCTGACATTTCAAGTCTCCTTATTGTATAGTGGAACTACCGTCAGACGCTGCGGCACGGAAACTCATCGCCCGTAGCATTCTATCACAAGGCATCTACGAGCTCTGGGGCCAAGGTGCAGACTACGATGCTCTCCACGAGTCTGTCCGCGGCCTGACTGCTTCGAAATGGCCTCAATATGAGACAGTCTCCTTCCGCTTCACCATAGAAGGCTATCGCGGCGGAAGATCAAGCGACGAACAGCGTGAGATCATTGACAGCTTCTCGTACATGGCGTTCAAGGGAACACCGCGAATGCGCGATCCTGACGTTGCCTTCCGCGTCTTTGAAGACTACGAACTTGACGCCAAAAAGCCAAAGTATCTGTACTTTGGTCGCTTCCTCGCAGACTCTTGCCGCAATGAAGCAAAAAAGACATTTGATCTCAAAAAGAGACACTACATCAGCACTACGTCTATGGATGCGGAGCTTACTCTTGTCACTGCCAACATCGCACAGGTGGCTCCAGGCAAGCTGTTCTATGATCCCTTCATGGGAACAGGCGGGTTTCCAATCGCATGTGCGCATTTCGGAGCCGTAGTATTTGGAAGCGACATAGACGGCCGCACTATCCGGGGCACAGGAGGAAGCGCCAGGAGAGGGCAAACCGGAAAGTACGATGTGGTCGGCAACTTCAAACAATACGGTATAGAGCCGAGATATCTAGGTGCATTTGTCTCTGATCTCACCAACACGCCATTGAGGCTCTTGCCAACCGATAGCAAGCACCGCAGAGGCTACCTTGATGGTATCGTCTGCGATCCACCTTATGGCATTCGCGAAGGACTCAAAGTACTTGGGTCTCGTCAGGAACTGCTGGATAATGAGCGAAAGTCACATCAAGACCAATTCAAGGAACCGGGTTATATTCCACCGAAGCGACCGTACTCCTTCACTGCGCTGCTAGACGACATCCTCGCCTTTGCCTTCGCCACGTTGGTAGAAGACGGCCGCATCAGCATGTGGATGCCGACTGCCAACGACGAGGACATTGAGCTCATCATACCCTCGCACCCGGGCCTAGAGCTGACTTCAGTGTGCGTACAAGCTTTCAACAAGTGGTCACGCCGGCTCCTCACGTACCGGCGACGCCGCGAATCAGAAATACCAGAGGGAGCATTGGAGTCTGCCAAGAGAGAATATGAGAAGGGCACGAGAGCTAGCGAGCTGAATGACTTTCGTAGAAAATATTTTCAGGGGTTCAAGGAGTTTGAGAGCATGAAGAAGGAGTTTGTGAGGATGAAGACGGAAACAAAGGCGGATCAGGAGGCGGGCCAGTCTGAGACCAAGGAACATGTTGGTGCGTGAGCGCTTGCTGTGTTCAGGCCGCTACCTGGCGTGGGTCTCATGGTGTTGCAAAATATGCGGTTGTTGGTTTTCCATTTCCGTTGTTTTAGCTGGCACCATTCTGCATAGGCAGACATTAGATATACCAATCCAACCGCGCATTCAAGCATGATTCTCACCATCACACCGCCGAGCGATGGGACACGAGGGTGTTGTAGAAGTCGCCACACATTCTGTGGTTTGTCCGTGCCATGACACCCACATTGGAACCGATTGGTGGAAATCGTAGATTAATCCGGCCTTATCCAGAACCCTCCTTTCTCCACTCAAGTCGTTCGAGAAAAATGGTGGAGTCGTACTAGCCCCAACCTTGAACTGTAATACTACTAAGAAGTCCAAGCTTTGGTATATAGTCAGTAAGATGCTCGTGTTATGATGACGGAGCATTGACCGAGTAGTACTCCAACCTATATCGAATTATAGAACAAGCCAAGATGTATTTCTATTCGACCTTGTCGTATCTTACGTTGTTTACTTCATCCGCTATGGCTCTTCCACCTCGAGAGGTTAACGCTAAACCGCCGTATTTCGCTTTGGCCGGCGACTCCACGACAGCAGTGCAATCCGCAGGCGGCGGTGGCTGGGGCGACGGCTTTCTCAACACAACTCTCCACCAGGGAGCCTCAGGAAAGAACTTTGGCCACAACGGTGCAACAACGGTATCGTTCCGGCAAGGAGGAGATTGGGCCAACGTTCTTGCAGCAGCCAAGGACGCGTCCAAGAACCACGAGCCTTATGTGACGATTCAATTCGGCCACAATGACCAGAAGCCAGCCAAGAATATTTCCATGGACGAATTGACGAACAACCTCATTGCGTTCGTCAAGGAAGTGCGTGCTGTGCCAGCAACGCCCATCCTCGTGACTTCGCTCAGCAGACGCAACTACGATTCCTCCGGCCACATAAAACTGAACCTCGCCGATGTGACGGCTGCAACCAAGAAAGCGGCTGAGCAGACTGGTGCGGATATCATCGATCTTAACGCGGCGAGCACAAAGTACCTGAATGCTATTGGGGCAGACAATGCTCATACGTACAACTTGGAGCCTACGGATAACACGCATCTCAACTCTGAAGGTAGCATAGTGTTTGGGAACCTGGTGGCGATGCTGATAGGTGCTGAGGTACCTGAATTGAAGGAGTATGTAAAGCCTGTGCCGGCTATTGCAGAGGCATTAGAGAAGGGCGAGTATATATTCCCAGAGGTGTAGGGGCGTGTTGTCATGTTCTCAAAGGGAAAGACGAGAAGAGTAGCATGTATATATCATATTGTATATAGATACGTAACTGTGTATGAATCAATCTGAAAATCATCGTTCACCGATACAGAAAATGATGGTAGTCTTGTGTATGTGGCGCACGTGGGGAATGCCATGTGGTAGGGCTGAGCACAGACTCGGAGATGCGAACATTTTGAGGAACATGCATCATACATCGAGTGCGTCGACATTCACAACCCACCAAATATGCAATGTTCGTCCGGCGCATGCACAAGCACAGGAAAAATATAGGCTTATAGTCGAGACGACCTGGTCTCTACGAAGAAAAGCCTGGGTTAGGCCAGCCCAGATCACGCCATGTCTCTTCTACGACCGACATGCGCTTCGCTCGCGCGCCGACTTTGTACTACGCAACCACACATTGAGCAGTCGTCACGATCTCCTTTACTAGCTCTCATTCAGAGGCACCGAGCCTCACGACCGCGATGCAGCTTCTTCGCCTGTACACCCCAGTACCGTGCCAGGGTCATCGATACGCCGCAAAACCCCACCATCCCACAGTCTCGCAAGCGCACCGTACGCATAGGGCCGCTGCCAGAAGGCCCAGTCAGTGAAGCAACTATCCAGCGCATCTTTGGCCGAAGGCTATCACCACAAGACGGTAACAATGTCTTGCGAATTCTGCACCACCGGCGGACAGTAGGCTCCCTAGCCGACTACGGCGTGGACAATCTCGGAAAGCAGTATACACACGTGAGCCGGGAAACAGCACTCAAAGGGCTGGAGTGGTTGCGAGCAAAATATCCAATTGACGAAGCTCGCGCAGCAGAAGAATGGGCAGAGAAGGAGGCAAACCGCATAGCATACGAGCTGTGGCTCGCAGATCCAGAAACCGAGTCCAAGTACAAAGACCCCGCCCGCGCCTTTCGCGAACAGATGGAAAAGGAAGAGCAGGAGAGGATACGGCAAGAAGCAGAGGACCAGAAGATTGGCATATTGCACGCGGGCAAGAGTCAGTTTGAGCTCAACATCGAGGAAAAGAGGCGAGCACGCTTGGAGGAGATTGCACGGAAAGCAGAGGAAAAAGAGCAGAAGGAGAGGGAGATGGAGGAGAAGCTGGCCAGTGGAGAGTGGGTGCGGACGCCGACTGGGACGCAGCTCATGAAGCCTGGGCAGACGACATACATTGATGTCTTTGGCCGCGAGCAGGTCAGCCGAAGGAAAGAAGAAATGGAAAAGTACAACAAGGCTGCTCAAGTGACGGACGCTGAGACGCCCGAGGAATTGTTAGCACGAACCACTCTTGTATGTCGCCCAGCCTCTGCCAGGCGCTTAAATCCAGGAAAATCCCTTTTGCTAACTAGATATTCTAGACGGAACGTCTTGTCCCCATGACGGTTTTTGTTGCTGCTACTCTCATCCTCTGCTGGGCTTTTGCACACTACTACATGCCCCCATCGCCCGAGTACCGTCTGTTCCCCGATCTATCGCCCACAACTGCCACCATCGGCGCCCTGATTCTCACCAACTGCGCCGTTGCCATCGGTTGGCGCATCATGCCGCTGTGGCCTCTAATGACCCGCTACTTCATGCACGTACCAGGCTATCCGCGTGCCGTCCAAAGTGTCCTCAACGTCTTCAGTCACATCCAATACGAGCACCTCCTCGCAAACATGATGATGCTGGCTCTCGTCGGTCCTGTTTGCTGCGACCTCGTCGGCCGCGGCATCTTCATGGGCACATACATTGGTGCTGGTGCTGTCGGCTCCCTCGCATCGCTATACTGGGCTAATCTCGGCCGTGGAAATATCACGGCGCATTCGGTTGGCGCCTCAGCTGCTATCTGGGGCATCTCGGCGCTGTACTGTCTTCTTACCGACCAAGAGAAGATTAAGATTCCACTGCTGAAGGATGCGGAAGTGGCGTTTTGGCCAAAGATGCTGTTTGCGGCGTTTGTGGTGCTTGAGATACATAGTGCGCTGAGGAAGCGTACGTCGATGGATCATGCTAGTCATTTCGGTGGTATGATTGTCGGCATGGGTACCGCGGGGTACTTGAGGGCTAGTGGGTGGAATGAGAAGAGGTTTGGTGTGAGTGTGGAGAAGGGTGTGCAGGAAAGGGCTGGTACACCGGATAAGACAGTGGATGTGGGTGCCGTAGCTAAGGAGAGCATCAAGGAGGTTAAGGAGAGTATGATCAGAGGTTCCAAGTAGGCAGGGGAGAAGGGCATGTATTTGTACTACGTGACGAGGTCGATTAGCCGCTCCATTTTGCCCTCTCACTCTCGTCTTCTTCTCAACAAATGTAGTATATACACATCTATCCATCTCACACACACACTTCATCACTTTTAACAATCCCCCGAGGCACCACACTTACTCAGAACCCCCATATTCATCCCCACCACCAACCTCACCAAATCCCAATCCCCATTCTCCCCCACACAATCCATAATAACCACACCCGTACTTCCATGTCCGCTCCCCGCCCTCTTCACAACCCCATTCGTCCATGTTCCAACATCTCCCTCTCCTTGACTCTCCCCTGGAGCACTCGTCCGCCCCGCCACGGCCTCATCCAAATGATGTCCGGTACACAACCACATTTCCATTCCGCGATTCACCACCTTGGCAATGGCACTGGGCCAGCACGCCCTCTTCCAGAAATTACTGCCACTCAAGAAATTCAGGTACAAAGGGCCTGGCGGCACGGGGTTTGCCATGTCGGTTGTCGCTCCAGGAATGGAGTGGAGTGCGTGGGCGGAACGCACGAGGTGGTCGTTGCAGTGTTGCAGTTTGGTGGGGATGAGTGTGGGTACGAGGACTTCGCAGTAGTCTTGGAGACAGAAGGTGGGTGTTGAAGGGGATGACGGAGAGGCAGGGAAGAGGGCGTGGTGTGCGTTGTGTGGCCAGGCTGTGGCGTCGAGACCTGCTTTTTCAGGGGAGGGAGAGTTGGTGCTGGTGGGGGAGATGGTGTAGCGTCGGATGAGAACGAGTCTGCCGCGGACGCTGTGCAGGTAGGGGATTGTGTTTGCTGTGTACCAGAGTGAGGGGTTGGGGGAAATATAGTGGTTTTCCAAGATTTGGGCGAGATGCTCGTCAGTTGCATTGCCGATGCCTTCTCTTTTCAAACTGATGAGAATTGTTTCGCTGGAGTTGGCGTTGAGGAAGTCGTAGCATGTTTGCAGAATGGGCTCGAGATACTTTGGGCCTGAGAGGCTGATTGGGAATGCGCCGTGAACAAGATACAGGTCTTTTTTAGACAAGTCTGTAGCGTGAGTAGGTTGCACACGTATGTCTAGGAAGCGGATTCCGTTCTCCAGCTGGGTTTTGACGTCGTGAACTTGGCACCGGACGGAAGGCAGGGCGCGGTAGTGGGTGTGGGAGTTGTGTGTTCCGGGTATGCTGATGGCGGAGAGAGGGAGGTTGTCTGGGAGGGTGGCCATCCAAGAAGAATAATTCGGAAGGTGATGGCTGTGAATTGCCAAGTGGGGGATGGGCTTGGATGGGTGAAATATGGCCTCGTAGGTCGCCGACGGATTCACGGAGAGTGCGGTAAAAACTTGCGCTGATTTTTGCGTATATAAAGGGTTGGTGTCGATACGATGTCGTTCATTGCCCGCTATCTGAATTGTGATACGTAGAATTGGAGATGATAGTGTAGCTGCATTGCTAGGTTGGGCTGGAGCTGGAAAACTGAGCGTGTATGATTCAAAAGGCTGCAGTGTAACCTCCAGCTCCTGGTTATTGAAGCTCTGTGCATGTCCGCTGAGCTCTGGTGATGTGGGTACTGCAGACGTGTTGTTTCTGGAGTTAAAAAAGTATCCATGGGCTTTTGATTGAAGTGTGTTTGGATCTTCAAACCGCTCGACACGCTGCAAGCATATAGCAGTGGAAGTCAGGTTCCGCACTGTAAGTGGCGGCGACATCTCATTCACGCCGAACTCTTCTACAAGGCCTTGTTGTGGATTTTCTCAAGGCGGCTAGAGATGTGCCCACAACCTGCCTTTTAGCTGCTTAGGTACAAGTTTGTCACTCTGTTTTGGAGCGCCAGACACAGTGGTTTGCTGAGATTGACGACAATCACGACTAGAGACAAGCAACTGAGCTGTTGCAAGTATACGAGCGGGATGTCTCTGGATGGGGTAGCAATGCTCAGTACGAGGATCAAAAGACAAGTGGTCAGCTAGATAAACTGGGTGGACAAAGCGCCAAGGCGCCACAGTCTCCGAAGGCGCGTCCGAGACGCGTAACACATTGTAAACAACAATCACGTATTGGGAGGTACAGAGCGGATATGCTAGATAGAAAGCAGTGATAAATTGGCAACTGTCGTTCAAAAATTGCAACAAGATGACCTAGTTAAGAGCGTAATACAACTAACATTGATTGCGGTGAGAGCCCTATCCTATCCCCGTGACGCTGTTCTACAACTAAAGGGACTCAGAGGCCATACCTGCCTCCGCCAGGGGTTTGCCTGGGTATCATGCAGCCGAAAACAAGGTAGGATATGCGTGGCTAACAAGAAAAAAGAAGGCACTGATACAGTTGGTATCATCTACGCACAACTAAACGCCTCCATCCATCATAGCACGCGCACCGAAAATGCGAAAAGTAAAGGTCATACCGTGACACCGGTAAAATGCAATAAAAGCTAGCAGAGAAGGTGATTCATGTTCTTGGGAACGGGGCCAGTAGGGCTCTCGATGACGTGCCGCTGTGCACTACCCGATGATGAGGGACGAGATTCACTCGTGCACTTGACGTGGGCAAAGGCCATCTCTTCCTCAATCTGAGCATTGGGTGTTCGATCCTTGGTGGGTGTGAAGCTCTCAATGACTGGTCGCTTAGGTGAGTGGTTGTTGCGACCGTCTACGTTTGATACGGGCTGAAAGACGTAGTCCGACTTTATCCTCGTCAGCCTGGCCGTTTTCCGGGGAGTGACAGGAGCTTGTGGTTTTCCACCGTTGATTACGTTTTCTTTGGGCTTGAGCTCTGGGTTGAACTCGGATTCAATGGGTTTGAAAGCAGCGTCGGACTTTTTGGCCAAGGATTTGCTGGTAGGCTTCGTAGCACTCTTGGTAGCCTTAAATACGTTGTTGATGGCAGGAGCATCCTTCTTGGGCTCCTTCTTTGCCTTGGTCTTAGTCGTTGTGGTTGTCTTCTTTGGCTGTGTCTTGGGCTTCCTCGCAGGGGCTTTTCCTGCGACCTTGCCAAACAGATCCAATTGACCGTTCTGAACATCAGCCTTCCTCTTTCTGCCCTTCTTCGATGGTGTCTCTGGCTCTTCTTTGTCAAAGGACTGAGGAAGGATGCGTGGGCTTTGACCAGGTGTGAGCTGTCCAGCATTGCGAAGTACACCCGGCTTGCGGGGAGTGCCAATGACAACCTCTGCCTTTTGCTTTTCCTTGACCTTGTTGATATGCTCGTCGGTGACTGTCTTGTAGTCCATGGGGTCATCCCAGCGGCGCATGTTGGCGTGACGAGCTACTTCGTCACAAGGGCCCCTAATTACCAAGTCCCACTTGTCCTCGAGATCCTTTCCAACAGGCTCAGGGTCATTGTTGAGCCATATCGTGACACCGTCCTTTCGGTCTCGGACAATATTGCACATTTCACGAGCGATGCGCCGGACACCGGGGACCTTTAACGTGGTACCAGCTACGATGACAGCGTCAGGACGCATGCGCATGTCGTACGACGCGCAGGAACCGATGGATTCATCATCGGGGTTGTGCTCATTGTAGAGAACCATGCGTGGACGCAGGCGGCCGATGCCATGGCTTCGCTTGTCTGCGACTTGGCGAATCTCGTCGTTCTGCACGCAGCTTGGGCAAGGAGGCGGGCTAGGACCGTTGAATTGCTCGGCATCAAAGGGGGTGATGGCGTGGCATTTGGAGCACGACATGTAGTCAAGACCGCCATGCACCTGCACGGTCTTGGGCCAAGGGCCTTTCTTGGGAAGAGGAACCTGGGTGCTCAGCGGCGGCAGCGACGTGTCTATGCCATCGACGTTCTGGGTATAGAGTCGCATCAAGCGGCCTTCCTGAGCCAGCGTTGCGAGGAGATGGTGGAAGGCAGTGGGCTGAGCGGATTTGGTATGGTGCGAAAGCGTACGAACCATGTCGTGGAACGTGGATGTCGACGTGTCATCCTGGTAAACAGAAGCGTCAAAGAGGTCCTTGCCAGAGGACTTGAGCTTGTGCTCCTTTTTGAGCGTGTTGAACAAGCCGGTGGCCGAGCGAAAGTCGGGAATGCCAGCCGAGACGGAAATGCCTGCACCGGCAATGACGACAATCTTGCGCTTCTTGTGCAGGACGGTCAGCAAGCGCTGCAGCTGGGGCAGGTGTTCGTCGGGGACTTGAGGCTTGGACAGGTCGAGATATTCAGCGGTGCGCTCCTTGGGCTCCATGGTCTTCCTCCTCTTTACTGGACGCGGGTTGTCGTCATTGCTGCTGCAGGGCGGCGAGGGTATGTCTTCGGGGGCCGGTGTGGTCTTGGCGGACGAGCGCTGGGAGGAAGACGGGGACATGTAGGCGCGTCGCTGGGCGAAAGAGTTGAGTTCTGGGGGAGGCGTGGGTGATCGAGAGAGGAGCGAGACTTCTGAGTCGGACATTTCGGTCAAGGGCGAGCTTGGCACGTTGTGGAGCGTGCCGGACGCCATTGTGAAGGAACGATGGGCAAAGGCGGCGCGTGTGGTCGTGGTCGTGGTGGTGTTGGCGTGGTGGGGAGGGCAACAATGGGCAGCGACTCGGCAGCTTCAGGGACCGGCCGCGTCTGGGGCTACCACGGCTTGTGTCGTAGCTTCGAGGTTCGCGCGGGAGGCGCTCATAAGAGGGCGCGAAAGGGATGCCGGCGTCTGGTGGAGGCGTGCCGCGTGCAGAGGGCGTGCGGAAGGGGCAGCAGCGTGGGAAGCGCAGATTGAGCCGGGCTGGTGTGGGTCGTGGTTGCTGTCACTGCTGGCCGTGGCTTCCCCGTCGAGGAGATGCGTGCGAGTGGCAGAAGGCGCGCTAGGCCATTGCGGCAGGCCAGGACGGCGCGACAGACAAACGGAAGGCGCGCGTCGGGAGCGGACGCGTGGAGAGCGCTGGGGGGGCAGCGGCGATGGGCGAGGGTGGGTGAGGTGGAAGGGTGAGCAGCCAAGTTTGAAGAGGTTTGGCGGAGGTTGCGGCCGTTCACCTCGACAACCACGGGCTCCGCAGAACAGCGCCAAGAGCAGCACCTAAGCACCCGGCCTGTTTACCTCTGCCTCGAGTCCCAGTCCGTGCAGAACCGGCACAGTGCACGGCACAAGCAAATCGCATCGGGCTGCTTTTGCACAGTGTGTTTTGGCTGTGTGCGCTCCACGCGCCACGCCCTGTACTGCCTGCTTTGCCCTCCGTCGCTTCCCTCGCTTTTCGCTTGGCCCAAATCGACTCTGTACACGCCTACGAGCTTGTACACGCCATCGTCGTGCCTCTGCGTTTGCGCGCCGCGATTCCAGCGAGCGGTGCTGTTTTGCCGGCCTGGCCGGCCAGCCTTCTTTGAAGGATCAAAGTCCGCCATGACGATTGCGCACCATGCTCCAACGCACCGCACACAGACTAGCGCCGTGCTAGCCACCGTTAGCGCGTCGCTTACTGCCGCCATCCATGCTTCCCTTGTTTGCCAACCAGAGCGAGCGCTGCTTCAGCAAGCTCCGTAGGCCTCTACCAGACACATCCTCTGCACCCGTTGTTGGAAATCATTCCCCATTTTTCTTTTCTTAGCTTTGCTGTGATACCCGGCCCTGGTCTGCCTCGTTGTTTTCCGCTACGCCTAGCTCTCCTGCAGCTAAGCCCGCTATGGACGGTGCAAGCTACAACATGGACGTCGACGATCTGTTTGGCGACTCGGAGCATGTCAACATTCAGTCCATAAACACAACACCGCCCGTAAAAGGCCTAGATGCTCGCATCGACGACCTGGGCTCTAGCGGCTGCTGCCAGTGAGTCCAGTCCCGGTCGTCTTTGCACCGTCTTCTGATGCGTGACAGGAAGATCGCTTGGTCCAAGAACGGCTGCGTTGCCTACATAACACCAGATGGATACTCAATCAACCTCAAAACATTCTCTCGGAACCCTGAAACTGGCAAATGGAACCTCGGCAAGATGGTGCCTCTGGAACTGCCACAGGGTCGCGAAGTGTTTCCATTAACTCATCTATCATGGAGCCACCTTGGCAACGACCTGGCCGTCATGGACCAAGCGGGGCGCGTCATGGTCTTTTCCTGCGCCATGGCCTTGGACCGTATGCATTTTACCAGAGCAGAGATTGCCCATCCAGAGTCAGAAGTCGATGGTGTCGTTGGCATGCATTGGCTGGCAATCCTACCATATGCACAAAAGGTAGCATTCCCACAGACTCGTCATGGTTGAAATCATTCTCACGATTCTAGAACCTCATCGCCTGGTCAGCTGCACGCGAAGGCAACAAGTGGAAGTGGAACATCAGACAGCACTTGTTCAACAACGCCCATCACCCAGTCGATGGCAAAGCCTCGCTCATATACCTGAAGCGATATGGTGAACTCAAGCTTCGCTTCCAGCAAAACGACAACAACTGGCAAGAAGCATCCACCCAGCTTGGCCCCATGACCTCCACCAAAGAGTCGTTTACCCACGCTGCTTTCGCCTCTAACAACGGTATATACCTCATCTTCTATATCCTGTTGTTATACTCACAAACACAGACAACACCCTTCTCCTGGCAGCTTACGACATCAAGAAGCGCCTGCATCTGTACCGTGTGGAGATGATTTGGAATGTTCCAGCGGATAAGCGAAGCCAAAACGCAGGCCCCTTTGAGAAGCCGACAATCCAAGTCTCGCTGCTTGCCCTAGAAGATGCTTGTAATCCTGTTGAAATTGTCAATGACGACTTGAGTAATGGGGAAGCCTCAAGAGGTACTGCTGCTGCGCAGCTAACCCATCTTGATTTCCTTCCTGCCACGCCTCAACAAGACGACGGCTCCATGCCTACAATCCAGGCTATATTTACCAAGCCACCAAATCCCATCTCATACGATATGAACCCGCAAGAGACACGCTACAGCATCATCGTCAAATGGGAAGTTCATCAAGAGCAGCAGAATCAGTTGCACCAGAGTCTGGATCAGGTCACATCTAAAAAGAAAGCTGTCAGCTCGGTATCTGCCCAAACCACCTTTCTGTTGAAACGACAACCAGACTTTGCACTCCACGCAGTAGTCTTGGACTTCTATCCCATATGGTACAACATGTTGTTGGCCTTTTGCTATAGCGATGGCTCCATTGAGTTCAGAAAACGATCTACCATGGAAGTCATCATGCCAAATGACGACACTGAGCAAGTAACCTCGCTGCTCCAGGCTGGCTTCGTCTTTCAACACGCCGAACCCTCGCTACATGTCGCATTTTCTCCGAATCACTGCATGGCTGTTGGAATGCAATTAGACGGCTCCATAAAGCTTCGTTCTATGGAATATACACACGGTACATTGTCCATAGACGACGACGACCCACACCATTCTGCTGCACTTGCAGCACTCATCCTTCAATCTTCATCTGCTGCTAATCAATATTTCTCAAGCGACGACATCTTCGCCATCATTGAACCAATGAGCGACAAGCGAAAACAAGACTTTGTCACCTTATTGTTCGAGGGACTGCAGGTCAATATCGACTGCGGCATCGACGACTCATCTACAAATCATTTCATCTTACTCGGACGTTCACCATTCTTTGTGAAAACCCTGTCAGCAATGCATCTCTTGGGACTCCAAGGTACCGTCAACCGCACCTTGAGCAGCAAAATCGCGTGGCAGATTCTCAACATCAAATATGTCACACAAATACTGACAACCATTGTACGCATGCACGGCGACGTATCAAAAATCAACCTCAGGCCCGAGGCAGTACCTCAGATGATCGGTACAATCAGATGGACAATGCACTTCATGGCATACACGCTTGACGACCTCTTCTCCCTTGGCCGTGCCTTGTCTGAAATGCCACCCGCGGACCTAACACGCGAAGTCTTGGAGAGCAAGATCAAGGAAATGAACAAGCCCGCCGTCCTCATGTTGCTCTCAGCTTTTCCTCGTGCCATGATGAAGCTTTGGGCCCAACCCATCCAATGGGTAAAACGCAGTGCCGAAGCCCACGCCAACAACCCTAATGCGCCCGTCCAGTCCCCAGAGGCCAAAAGACTCTACACCCCTCTCCTCTCTGCTGTTACCGAGCTCCCCTTCGAGTGGCGCTGGTTCGAAGTCCTTGTCAGCGAAACCACAAACCATGTCCGTGGCATCTATAAACAGCGTAACCTCAACGAGAGCCAACGCAACAGCGTCGAGCGCGATATCCTCCTTGGGAAAGTGCCTGACATACTCTTCCCAGTCGCTAAACGCCTAGTCACCGACACCCTGTGGAACAGCAATCAGCAAAACGGCTGTCTCGCCGATAAAATCGACGAAGGAAGACTCATGTTCTTTGATACCACATGGCTCGGTTTCCAGGACTCGAATCGCGCACGCATCTGGCACGATCAGCATGTTGTGGATGTGTGTCAGAAGATGATCATCCGCGGTTTAGGTACTTGGGTACATCCTGTTAATACGACGTCAGGCCAGTACGTAATGAACAATCGTAACCGAAGCGATAGCTTGCAGAGTGCAGCTGGTGGTGGCGGTACTGGCAGCGGTGCCCATGGAGACGCAAACGCTGAGAAGAAGAACAAGAGCATGCTGCGACAGTGTGTGAGGTGCGGCGCCTGCATGGAGGATGTTGTGCCTGGTCTGCCGGGTTATACCATACACCATTATCAGTGGCTGGTGGGCGTGAGCAAGCATTGTGTCTGTGGCAATAGCTGGATGTTAGTTGAGACTAAACAGTCAGCTAGATGAGTATGAAACTCCCCTTCTTGGGTGCAGGCACTGTACATCATTAG
>JAODYC010000002.1:110645-141332 GCA_026262405.1 Curvularia hawaiiensis | reverse complement strand
TTTTTTTATTTTTTTTTTGCACTCTATATCAAATTTGTGCCTGAGGCAATCTATGCTGCACGCGTAATTCAAGCGTACCTGCATTGAATGTAACATCTTACAAACACCCATGCCCGAGACCCTGAATCGTATAGAGTAAGAACGAGATGACAAGATAAACATGCACAGAATACAGAAAGGAGTTTCAATCAACCACTGCTTCGCATGAGGTAATACTAATGAAAGGCCGGACTCGTAGCGCTTGTGTAATGGCTGGTAAACATTGCAACCCATGTTAACATCATCACATACCCATGACCTGGAGAAGACAAACGCAAAATATTTTCTTCAAAAATTGAATTCCTTTACTGAGGAAGTATATACAAAAACTTAGAAGAAATCGCTATGCAATACGTCCTAAATGACGAAAGCCACCCAGGGAATTTTCTTTTGAAACCGCCCAGCAAAACTATCTTCATCTACAAGCTCGCCCGCTCACCACCCAGCTTCTTCCCTGTAACGACTCCAAACCAGCTGTCCAGCGCGTCACAAGTGCCCTTGCCCTCCTCGAGCTTGACCACAACACCGACGTAGCCGTCAGGTCGCACGACGACGATACCGCCGGTTTGCTCGTCCAGACCCATCTTTGCGTGCGCCGCGGCTTTGGCGTCGGGGACACGGTGGTCCCATACGTCGTCGGCGTAGACGTGGTCTGCGTAGCGGCTGAAAGGCTGGGGCAATTGCTCGTCGATGTGGATGCTTGATCTCGGTGCCGAAAAGATGAGTGCAAGGGACAAGAAGTCCGAGTGGGGGTTGTGGTGCTCGTGGTAACGGTCTTTCTCCTTGAGATCTGGGTGGAGGAAGGCGTTAAAGAAGGAGTTGGGAGAAGACATGTTTGTCGCGAGGTCCTTGAGGGCTTTTGCGCTCTTATCGAGGCTGCCGCCGAAGATGAAGATGCGGTAGGAGCCGTTCATAGGGATTTCTTGTTCAAGGTGGACGACGTTGGCGTCGACGACGCGGGTGACGGTTGCTGGGGTGAGGATTCTGCCGGTTCGTTGGGTGGTGCCTTGTGGGTATGAGAGAATGAGGGGGTGCTGGGCAGCATGTTCGGGGCCCCAGTTGATCATGTTGGGTTTGTATGCAACGCCGTATCCGCTCGTGAACTCGCAGCTGGCTTTGAAGGTCTTGATAAACTCGTTGTCTTCTGGTGCATCCTTTGCTGAGGCGCCAGCCACTTCTCCCGCTGAAGGGATACGTGTGGAGAAAAGCTTAGCGTATCTTGCGTCAAAGTCGAGAAGTGTCTCTGCAATGAGTTTGCGTTCGGATTCGTATGTAGACAGGAGAGATCGAGGCGCCCATCCACGCTCGACATGATGGATTTTCCAAGCAAAGTTCACTGCGTCCAAGAACGCAGTGTTCATACCCTGACCTGCCTTCGGGCTGTGAGTGTGGCATGCATCGCCTCCCATGAAGACGCGCTCGTCGAGGGTATAACGCTCAGCAATACCCTGACCAATTGGGTAGACAGAGTACCATTCCACACGGTCCCAGGTAATGGTATATGGCTTCAAAATCTCCTTGGCGCGAGCTTGAACCTCTTCTGCGGTAGCAGTCTTGCGAGGATTCCAGTCTTTGTCGGTTGAGGAGGCGACTTGGATGTAGAGGCGGACCATGTTGTTCTCGCGAGGAATGATCATGATGGAACCGCTGTCTGAGTGAATTGTGCATTTCATCTGAGTTTCCGTTAGTATAAATCAAGGATACTTGTAACATGGGGAGTACTTACCTTGATATCAGGGAAGTTTGTCCTCACGACGCCGTCCATGACTCCCCAGACGTGGGCAATAGGATCCTTGTAGATCATGTTGATTCCTAGTTGCTCGCGGACGAAACTCCTTGCGCCCTCTCCGCTGAAGAGATACTTTGCTCGAACAGTCTCCTGAATATCTCCATCCACATGCGCCAATTGGACCTCGATAGGGTATGTCTTGTCCTTGCCGTCGTTCTTGAATCCCTTGATGGTCCATGGTCTTTGGATCTTGACGCCATGCTTCTCAATGTCACTAATGAAAGTTCGCTCAATCATTCCCTGGTGGAGGAGGGTGGTGAAAGGATATCGCGCGTCGATGAACTTGGGGCAACTGGCCCATGTCCCTGTCCTGTAGATACCCTGCTGGTTTGGGTCCCAGAATGCGACCTCGTACACCTTCGCTGGCTCATACTCCATAATCTTGCGCTTAAGACCCATGTTTCTCAGAAGATCCAGTGAGCGTGGCTGGATACCGTCTGCTCGACCAGTAGCAGTAGGCTCTGCTCGGTTGTCGATGTGCTTGATCTTGTAGCCCCATCTTGCCAGGCATGTCGAGAGACAAAGACCCACAGGTCCTGCACCGACAATAACGATATCGTAGTTTTCCACCATGGCTTCTCCTTCTGTTCAGCGCTTTGAAGAGGAAAACGGCAGTAATATAGATGAGGGAATGCGCAACAACTCCACAATCTATGATGAATCCAGGAACAGGCTCTTGTGCTAGCTACACCAGAGGAATGATCGCCGATGCAGTTGTATGGATGTACCGGACGGATATGAAAGCAGCGGATATATTGATCAAACACCAGGATTTTGAGTAGATAGCCAGCACGCTTTAAGAAGGAGCCCATTGCTATTTATACTGACACCATCCACACCAAGTCTGGCCTAGTGGACGACGTCAGTCGCCTGGCGGCTCGATGGCAAAGCATATCGGGATTGTAATGTGACCGGCAATAAAGTCGGTTACAAGAGGGCCCCAGATTCTGGGACTTGGTACACCAGAGCGGTGCGGCCGAACCAGCGTGCCGTCATGCTGCGGGGATCTTCAGCAGCGTAGGCGGAACAGCAGCGCGGCATTTGAGTTGCCAAGACACTTCTCCACCATGCCTCATTTGTGTATAGTTCGTCCCAAAGCAGACTAGATTGTTCGCTCAAATCTCGGAGAGGTGTCTCGATGACAAGTCGCTCTCCACATTCGGTATGCCTCTATTTACCGTTTCTTCTTTCCTTGAAGTGTCTGTCTTATCACGAGCATCAGCGTTTGTTTTATCTTTGTATGAGACTATCGCGTATAACCAATGGGATGTAAATCAAGATCTCCGAGAAAAGCCCTCCGACGATCCTTCGGGCTGACGGGCTAGGCGTAGAAGGACAAGTTTGCTAAGAGTATGTGATATTATCACTACCTCCACATCCCGCGCCATCATCGCCATGACAGCTACCGTGTTTACTTTCCGTGGATTTTCTTTTTGTTGGTTCTGTGCCTGGTTCATGCCCACGTGCATTCGGCCCGAGGAGAACATCACTGACATGTACGATACGCTCACCGCCACTGGATGAAATGATAACTATATCACGTGCGATTGACGATGTTGTTCTAAGTGTCTTCCAGAAACGCGTTGCGATAGAGTCAGCTCGGTTTGGTCAAGATATTACGGCAATACTGTCGAATCTTTCCAAGCAAGATGGGCAACATGTCTAGGCAAACCTTCCTTGACAGGAAAACACCGATCCCGAAATTCATGTCCCCATCATGTCCCCAGTTTGATATCCACTAATGAGTAATATAGCTTCAAAGATTCGAATCAGGATCAGATAAGCACTGAGTCATGCCAGATGTCTCAGTTGTACTACTGGTTTTGCAAGAATATATTTGCTTCGCAATGATACATCTCAGCCAGTAGATGATGGCATGTTGCACATGCAAGCGCAGTTATATTTCACAATCCGTACAACAATCATACCGGAGCCCCATACAAACCGAGACGCCAGCGCCAGACGATACAAAAGTCAACTTAGCCTCGTGATTTGTCACGCTATGTGACGTCGCATAGAGAATGCTAGGGCTTCGATCATTTTGAATCCGCAGCGACACGTCCACAAAGGACATCCAATCTGTTGCTTCCCATGGCAATGCTCGTCCTGCCCTGCAAGCTTTTTCAGCGTTGTGTGGCAGCCGGCAAGCTCTCGTCGCCTGTCCTCTTCCGCAAATCCCCAAGGGAGCATCTAACCCAAACAGGTGGTGAGTGTTCAGGAGACGGTCACTTTCTCCATGGAGGCAGCAATGCGCTCTGCTTCTTTCCTCTCTCGCGCAGCCTCCGTCTCTTTCCTCATAGACTCCAAGTTCCACTCATCGTCACCTTCGTCATCACTGCTATCCTCCTCGCTGTCTTGAGCCCAGTCACCCTTCTCAAACATTGCCCTACCAGTGGCGTCCTTGAGCCTCTTGGCTTCTTCTTCAGCCTGCTTCTTGTCGACACGCTCCTTCTTCCACTTGGCAAATGTTTCCGGTGTGACGGGTGTGAGTTTTCCAGTGAGTTTGTGACGTTCAGACTCGAGGAAGTCTTCGAGTGTGAGAGTATTGAGAGGGGAGTTTGCCATCAAGGCCTTCTCAGCCGCACGCTGCTCCTTGGTCTTGATGACGAATCTGTGGTTTGTTAGTCTGTACTTTGGATCTAGCAGCAGCGCGTTGGACTTACCCAGGAGGAAGAGAGTGCTTATAAAAGCACTTGTCTCCACCATTTGGACATGTCCAGAACCAACCATATTTCTGGTCCTCAATGGCCTGGATAAAGTACTTGCATACTTTGTCCGTCGTGGTCTTGGGATTTCCATGCTTGCTCAAGACCACTTGTCGCAGCTTGGTCTCGTCCCAGTCGTCCATGTTGTCCTTCTTCTTGCGCTCCTCCTCTTCCGTCTTCTCTTGGTCTCTGCTGTCGGTGTACAAGCTCTTCTTCTCGGTCTTGCGTTCGATAGCCAGATCGTGACTGAACTTGCACTTCTTTCCCTTTTCGCAGTTGCCCTTCTTGAAGAACTGACATAGTACCGTCTTGGGATCAGTTCCGAATGGGACCTTCTGGACTTGCACCGGCTTGAAGAGCTCAGCGGTTTCTTTGCGCGCCGCCTCGGCCGCGGCCTTTTCTTTTTCGCGCTGTGCCTTCTCCGCCGCCTTGCGCTTCTCATCAGGTGTGCCTCCAGATGCAGCCGTGGCCTTGATTTGCGCAATCTGTTTCTGAGCGGCTCCTCCCTTCTTGTTCTTCATACCGAAGGTCTTGTCGACGACGACCTTCTTCGCCTTGGGCTGATCGCCCTTGCCTTTGGGTGGCATGTTGATTTAGTTTGTGTTGACTGGTAAAGACGGTGGGTGATTAGGGGGATGGGATGTAGGTTTTCGTGTGTCTGCGGATGAGTCCGGCCTGATGCGACGACCGATGGTTGATATGGGATGTGGGCGTTGTATGTGTGCGTGTGTCAAAGTGAGAATGACGCTGTGTGGGGTGGATTTTCGAGTGGCGGAGGACCTTGCGCTAGAGCCAGCCATGGGCCTCGCCGACATTCCCGAAGCTTCAAGGTGGCCTTCACATGAACTCCAATCACACAGCAACTAGTACCGCCCCGACATTCCCGGCTTGTGAACCATTCTTTTGCAATTAGCTTCTGTGAGGTCTCAGAATGGTTCAAGTTATTGATTTGTATTACTGACAACTCCGCAGCGCGTTGCGAAGCTCCTCCACCAGTCGTCCAGCTACAATTCACGCGCCGACACATTCAAGATGATTACAGACTCCCAACTCTACTCGCTCGCAATCTTCCTTGGAAGCGCTGCGATGCTGCTCATCGTCGTATACCACTTCCTTGAAGTAAATTCGGAGGACCATAAGACTGAGGAGAAGCCACGGGTTGCGGCAGCCAAAGCTAAGGCATGAGGAATGCAGCGTGGTCGGAATGGCTTCAAGACACGCCATGATGTATCAATGGTGCGAGTGCACAGGTTGGGCGAGTCAAAGATGATACCAGTTCTTACATAGGGGGAGTATATCGACCGAAGCCACGGAGTTCAGGCGTAAATGATTATTATAAGTTTAGAAACCGTCAGGCAACGCTATTGGCCGCAATGCTTGATGCATTTGGCTATCGTGGTGCTTGCAATGGCTCGATATTGTTTCCGATTACTTCTCTCCAAAACCAATTCAACGCAGCTGTACTTTTACAATGGGTATACGCGTACTTATAGAAAAAGAACCGCAAAAGAGCAGTATCAAACAAAGTGTGCAAAGCGCGGTTGGATCTTTCAGTCCTCCATGTTGACAACCTCCTCTTCTGTCTCGTCGATAAGACCTCTTCGACGCTTGTCATTCACAAGTGTTGCACCTCCACGATCCATGCCTGGTCCTCCGATGCGGCTCTTCAGCGACATGAATCTATCATGCGCGTCGCGAGCTTCCTGCTCCATGGTACGTTTAGGAGGTCGTCCGCGACCTCGTGATACTATCTCTGGTGGGAGCGTGCTAAGTGCCCGTACCCGCTCGGGGTCGACTGTAATACGTGGAGTAACTTGCCGACCTTGAGCGTCGCTTAAATAAGCATCAGATTCATGAGAGTCTAGATTTCATACTATTAGATCCTTTCTGAAATGTCAATTTCAGCCCTTGTTCAATTGTCTTCCTTACCAGAGAGACCACTGGCCGGTCCATCACCAAGCTCCCATGACAGCGGATCAAAGTGTGTCTGCTGTACATGGCTGCGCCAGTTGCTCTCCAGGTCGAAAGAAGGTGGCTGAACGCTCTTGCCGCATTCATCCCACAGGCAGTCCAACGTGTTTCCGCGGGCTTCTTTACGGTGCACTTTGAGTACATGCTTCATCAAGGTGTCCAGATTATGCAAATCAGCTTTGCAATTTAGCCATTTGCATTTGTAGGATGGGAAAACACGGTTGACGACACTCGGTGACCTCGAATCGATCCGAATTGCTGAGTCACCTGTGTGCGCATTGGACAAGGAACTTGGTTGTGGCGGTCGGTACAGTGTGGGAGCCTCGGTATCTTTACTCGGATCCCGTGAAGCCTGCGCGGCAGCAGATCCATGGATAGCTTTCCTCCATCCAACAGGGCGGCCTCTCTTCTTAGGAATCGGTGAACCGTCAGGACCGTACTGGGTGGCGGACCGGAATGCCGAATAGCCTATTCCGGCAGCACCTGGAGTGGGTTTAGCACTAGGAGTCATCGGAGCAGGACTTTTGGGCTGTTCCGTGTTGTTAGGTAAAGAGTTTCGCGGAGGTCTACCACGTCGCTTTTGTTTGACAAACGGATTGATAGCTTCAGGTAAAGCTTGGGCCTTTGCTTGAGCCGCACCTTGGTCGCCAATCACATTCGACGGAGAGCGGGGATGCGGCCTCTCTTCATCATCTGAATCATCCTTGTCGTCTGCATCTTGAGCAAGGTCTTCAACTCTGTCCCTGAAGTAGTCTGGAGGGGGGTCGCCTGGATCAATTACATCCCAACGGATGGTACTGAGATCTGAGTCAAAGGTTATATGAGGTAAAGTTGTTCTCAGTGCATCTAAATGCGCGTTAAGGCTGCGTTGAGATGGATGCCTTCCACAGGCGAGAAGAACGTCGCGTGCAATTGTTGCAGGGTTGTAATTGTTGCGACGCAACGCTTTGTTCCGCTCCATTGGATGAACATAGGTGGTATTTCTAAGTTCGTTAGGTATCGATGGTCGCGTTGCGAAAGCCTGTGGTGGTTGCATAGGCCCGTTAGCCACAGGGAAGTTTGGAGTCGACAGCTGCTCATCGACATCCATCGCGCTCTGAGAATCAAGAGGCGGAGGTCCAACTATATCTTTGGAGCCTGTGTCGAGCCTCTTGAATGGTGGGCCTACATCCTCGTCGGATAACTGCGTCAGGTCAATGAGCTCGCTCAGGTTGCGCTTTCGGGCAGCTTCTTCTTTGTTAGCAGGCTTCCTGAGTTCAGGTTTAATGGGCACCATCTCGGCAACTGGTGCGGGTGCTGGAGGATCTGCGGGTGAGGCATTCCCTGAATATGGCGAGTAGGATGCTCCACTGGTTGAAGGACCTGGAGCAGGTGTGTATTGTGGGGTAGGTGCAACAGAGTTTGGAACTTTCTGCTTCATCACGGCAGGCGGGACGGGGGGCCTCTGCACAGGAGTGGGAGCAGATGAAGGCGAAGGTTGACTGGATCCTGAGTTCACATCCGGCACAGCGGTGAGCAAACTTTTAGCAAAGGCCGCGCGATCTAGCTTCAATTTCATCTGCTCAAGCTGCTCGCACAGTTGGATGTATGAAGGATTACCATTGAGCAGGCTTAGAATGCGAGAAGGCGTGACTTTGTGAAGGCAGTCCTGGCTATTGAGGTATGCTGCGGCTGCCTGCGCTAGTTCTGCCCTCTTCTTATGAGGCCAGATGGTAGTGCCAGGAGGTCGATTGGTTGGTATATGGGCTTGCCTGACTGGTACAGCATGAGCAGTAGCAGTGGTGGCTGGCTTGGATACATTTGCATTCGTCACTTCTCTGGGTGTAGTAGTCTCCTTCTGAATTGCAGGTGATGGGCTGCCAACATGTGCTGGTTGTGTGGGCTGGGCTGTTGTGGCTTGAGGGTGAGGTTTGGTTTGTATCGTTGGTGGTCTTTGAGCCTTGGCTCTCCGTTCTTCCTCCCAAATGCGTGCTAAAAGAGCCGGATCTTTATTGTTGAGTTCACGTATTTTCGCCATCATTGCCCGTATCTCAGCTTCTAGTGCATCACCAGGACCGCCATCGCTAGCTGAAGGTGCCGAATCAGCGTCAATCCCGCTTGGTCGCTGTTCTGCTTGGCCCGCCTCTAGTGTGGGCCTTGATTGTGGTTGTCGTGATCTGTCCAACTCTTCCTGCCTTTTGCGCTCCTCTGCTTTCCTCTGCTCTTCTGCTTTGCGCTCCTCCGCTTCAATCCTCTCTCTTTCTGCGCGTGCCGCTTCCTCGGCCTCTCTTTGCGCAGCCTGTTTTCGCTGGTATTCCGGCCAAGGGTCGTAAACTGCCATTGGGTCTACAGTGGTGGTACCCTGTGTATAGTATGTATCATCTGTCGCAGGAGCCGCGACTGCTGCCGGACGCATTGGCTCGGTACCGTAATTGTATGTGCTCGACCGTGCGGTGTTCTGAGAACTCCGGGAAGTCTCGGCACTAGTGAGGCGCTGGCTGCTGTGACTGCCGTATTGCTGATTTCCCGTTGTTGACGTTGCTGCGCCGTGCGCATTGCTCACTGTTGTGGTATTGTATTGGGGCTGAGCGGGGCTGGCGGTGCGCTGTGGTTGTTGCTTGTATGTAGGCTTGGTCGTAGTATGCGAAAGACCGTCTGGAACCGTGGTTGGAGATGGTGGAGCATGAGTCCCCAGCTTCGCGCGGTCGATGTTAACATTGTGCTGGTGGGACTGTCCATAAACAGGATAGTTTTTTTCCGCTAGCGGACTCGCAGTAGCATAGCGACTGGGTTGCGAGGACGTGGCACTATGCGAGGTGAAGCCAGGCGGGTTGGTCGCAGTATTCGTCGTATACGAGGGGTTGCTCATATTATGTAGAACCTTGGCTGCCTGGTTTGTTGTTTCCCGCGCTCCGCCATAGCTGCCATTGTTCCGTGTAGTGTCCTGAGCAGTCGCATATCCACTGCCCGGATGTGTGTATGACTGCGTTGGGTATGGTCTGTAATCTTGACTTTGGGTTGTTGGTGGTAGTTGGTACTGGCGGGAAGGCTGCGCGACATTGTTCAAAGCGGAAGCGGTTTGATATGATGCATACTGTTGGGCGGAGGATTGTTGGTAAGGCGGGTTGTATTGGTTGTAGCCGTTTGCCGACATTGCAAGTCGAGGTCGACTAGGTTGGAGACACTGGTAGGGCCACTTTCCAGGTGAGGGCAAGGGTAAGTATGAGGGTTCCGAAGCGCAGCAAGGCGCATGTCGCAATTGTGGGCCGGGGTGTGCAAGTAGGGCCGCTGCGTAAAGGCTGGCCGCTGTGCACTGCGCTTGAAGCCCAGCATATGCGCCTGGCAAGAGGGCACGTCGAGTGCGACGCGTGTGGACCGTGGCGGCATGGACGTGTGGCTGATGCCCAGGCACGCGTTGCCGACTTGCAGAGGCCGCGGCTGCTGGCCGTCGGAGAAACCCACACTCCGGCGCTAACGAAGCGAAGCAGGTTAGGCCTCTGCACATTCTCTCCCTCCAATTTTGAGAGTGCGACACGAACTTTGTCTACTAACCCGACAACCCGCCCATTCCACAGCAAAAATGACCAAGGTCCAGTCAATGGTCGCGAGCTCTCGCCGCAAATCGCGAAAGGCGCACTTCAGTGCGCCGAGTAGTGTGCGTCGGGTCATCATGAGCGTATGAAGAGACTTGGAACATTGCAGTGGACATGTTCTAACAACCTTCAGGCGCCTTTGAGTAAGGAGCTCCGCGAGAAGCACGGAGTGCGCAGCATTCCTATCCGCAAGGATGTGAGTATCCCACAACTGAGATCAGTGTTGGTGATGTGCTGACTTTCACAAGGACGAGATCACCGTTGTCCGCGGCTCCAACAAGGGACGTGAGGGCAAGGTCTCCTCCGTCTACCGCCTCAAGTACTGCATCCACGTCAACGGCAGTGCGTAGCCCTCGGCCCCTCGAAGCTAGAAAAATTTGTACTAAGTTTTCATACAGTCGTCCGCGAGAAGAGCAACGGTCAATCCGTTCCCATCCCCATTGCTCCCTCCAAGGTCGTCATCACCAAGCTCAAGCTCGACAAGGACCGCGAGTCCATCCTGGAGCGCAAGAGCGCTGGTCGCGAGGAGAAGAAGAAGAAGCAGGAGGCCTAAGCGTCTCGCCTTTGTTTCTTTGTTTGACGACACACCACGGCTTCTCGAGACATCGACACGAGCTGTCTCGCTGCCTTTGAGTGGATGAAATGCATATCATGGGTTCACGGTCTGGGCATGCGATGTGCGCATGGAAAAAGCAGGGCGTTATACCGGCTTCTAGCTCGAACAATGGACTTGCCGTCATGCGGCCCCGTCGAAGTTTTCTGTTCGAAATGATACCACGATGGATTTGGAGTTTGGCAACGAATGAGATTTGTTACTCCAGCCGTCACCGTGAGACTAGGCACGTGAAGTTTTTCCCGTCCACGCTAGGATATCTACTCATCGACCGTATGCAATGGTTGCCGTGAGCTATACGACTAGCGAAGATTGATGCAAAGTGACAATAGTCATTGCTCGCCTGCAGACCGTCTTCGAGCTTTGCTATGAAGGAGACGGTTTGATGGTGAGACACATTCCCTCAGGATTGGCCAGACCTTGGTGTGGTCTTGTCAAGACATCGTCTGTCGCATCTCAGCAGACGAGCGCCTATGAGTGGTTTATACATGGCGTTGTTGATTTAAGAGTCTGAAATCTGAAGCCTTCATTTGGGCTTGGATTCTCATGCGTTACTAGTGACTGCCAGTTTTTTATTTTCTTTCTTACTACGCAGGTCAAATGTTCTTGACAGATGCTCAGCTCATTGAATTGTTTTCTCATCATTGCCACCATCGACTCCACGCTCTGCTAGCGTAACATTGGAGTTCCGCTACTCCTCTTGGTTGCAGTAGTCTGATAATATTTCTCTGCGCAAAGCACCAAAAAATTCTCCCAACGCCACCAAATCGACGCCACGTATTCGAGTTCGTGTCTTGTCAACAAGAGATAGATTGATAGAGAGAAAATATACATACACTATTGTTTCAAACTATTGGCATGAGTAGCTTTTCGAGTTTCGCTTGGTAGTACTATAAAAAGACATGAACCTAACGACACGATACGGGTAAGTGGAGACCAATGAATCAATACACAGTTCGTATTTGTACTTATGTTTTACGGCTTAGTTTGGCATTACTAACCACAAACATGAAAATCAGAATTAGAAAAATTATGTCGTAAACAGTACGGAATTGGGTATGTGGAGAGGGAGAGAGAGGTGGCTACGGTGTATGAGATGGTCGTATTACCATTCATGAGGGTGAATTGATGGGTTCAAGAGACCGTGTCAAGATGTATAGACTCAGAGTAACCAAGGGGACTTCATACACACACTCACCTTGAACAAAACTCATGTCTCAAAGTCTAGGCAATATATTGATAGTCTGGAATAGTTCCTTTAAGCCTGGAAGTGAAAGAACCAGTTTAGTGTCCTGGGTGTGTAAATCAAAGATGTTGGATACAAACAGCATTGGAGAATGAACCTGTATGATGGTTTGGTGATTAACAAAAAAAAGAGACGTTTGTTTGTTTGAGCATTCTCAAATCGGCCACTTTTTCCTCTCTTTGACTGTTAGCAGATGCTGGCTGGATACATTCAGATAGCACTGGTTGCAAGTATGCTGATTATCAAGGCTTAAGTGTAGTTACGGTACGACCAGAAAATATTATAGTCAGCAGACGTGTTGATTTTTATGTTATTGAGGTCTGCTCCAGTCTCTATTCAATAGAATTTCTCATTGCGCTAGGGAATCGAGTTCCGTAGGACATCTGTTAGTGTCCTCGCGATGGGCTTTGGTCACCTACCTACACAGGATATACCTGGAATAGGAAACCAAACTTTGGATGTGCAGGTGTCGCGGTTTCAGGAGGATGATAAGCATATTTTGCATGTGTAGCATATGCAATATATCGGCCTCTGACACAGTATGACTTGCAGCGGAATCCAATGTTTCGGTTCCGAAGAGAGCATTGATGCTATTGGTCTCAGTTACAGAAATTTCCGAGCATCTTCTAACGAGACGCTGGATGCAGATGAAACAATCTCATACCGACAACACCTGGAGAACAGTGACGCACAAGTACCAGAGGATGCAGGGAAGCGTAGCGTAAACTCACACCGGCTCGGATCTAGGGAAACGGTAGTTGCTTCTCAACAACAACGATGATGACACCAGATCGCGATCGCAACGAATTGCATGAACTATGCGGGGATTTGCGGCGGAAAAGAATACCAGAAGGAGTTTTTTTGAAACGATCGTTATTTGTCTTCTTCTGGCCATCAGAGCAACGGTGTGGACACAAAACAAAAGCGGTTCAACTACTAACACTATCTTCTCTGACATTCTTAGGTTGCTTATTCCTAGGTGTAAGTGGGTGCGTAAGCGTTTCCGCGGGTGCCGACGATCTAGATCTGACGTGCCGTTGGCTTCGTATTATGCCTCATTCGAGCGCATGATAGTTAGCCCACCAAGCCATTTTCGGTCCCGTCTATTACTCTTTTGAACCAAAAACGGCACGAAAAAGATGCCATGGACTTCAGGTGGAGTGAGCAAAGCGAGCTTAGTAGACGCAGCCACGACTTTGACGTGCCAAGTGTAGGTGCGGGACGTGATTTAATGCAAAACACTACGTGGGCCGAGATGAGCCTGGGTGCCCAAATGACGAAGACTGGGCGCATGAAAAACAAAATATGAACCGTCTTGTTTATATTCAGCGTCCAGATTTGTTGGTGTTCTAGAAGGTTGCGGTCAGTGGAATGTTGGTGATGGACGCTGAAGTGGACGCAATCAATCTGAGTCAGCTCCTGCTTGCCATGGTTCAGGAGGATTGCCCGCTGCCTCGCTAGTTGCCCAGTACGTGTTTACCCGACGGATCAGAAGCCCAAAGGAATATCGTCTTGGGATCGTAGGAAATTGATGACGGGCCAACCGCAAGGCTTGGGAGCACAGCCGGCCACACGGCTCATTGGGAGCGAACCGGATTGGGACGATGTGTGCGGGGGGTAGCGTACCGCCTAGTTGGCAAATGCGAAGATGGTGTGCGACCAATGTAGCCATTACGACAGTCTGTACTATGGCGCCGACGTGCAGGGCGCTTCGCGAGTAGTAGCCCACGATGCCATGACCTCATGGGCGACGACTGATGGTGTTGAGGAAGCCGTGGCTAGTGCATTCGTGTGTCGTGGAGCGCGTGGCTAGCGGCTGAGTCATGCGCACGCCAATGAGAGCGTGCGCCGAGGGATGCGTTTCAGACGTCAACGAGGGCGAGTTTGGGCAGCGCTCCACCTGTCACGACACTGCGGAAACATCAAGCCGCCTACTGGAGCGCGCGCCTTTTTATTGTTTTTCCCATGGCCCGCACCAGCACATGGACAATGGCGAACCGCCATCGCACTTGCGTCGGCACGCATGGTCGGGGCGTGTGACGGCAGAGCTTGGCTGCCGAAGAACCGCGCTTCGCCGTGCGCAAACCCTCTCCTTACCCCCACAGCCACACGGGGCGAGCAGCACAAAGATATGCCCGGCTGTCCGTGAGGTCTCCGCCAGCGATAGCAGCCCGGACACGAACTATCGATAGGGGCCACCGTGCAACAGTGCATATCCGACCATGTGTATCTTTAGGCATGCGGTACCCTCACACACGAGCTGTGCCACCGGCCTGGCTTTTCCAGGAAACACAAGCGGAAGGGAACGGTTGAGCAAGGTGGTCGACGCTTTTTGTTCACGACAGGAAGAAGCATGCGCACGCGGCTCCGCTTGATTCGTGGCCGTGGTTCGAGGAGCGGAAATGATGAGAGTCCTTGTCCCCCTCCCTCCCGTGGGGTCACGACGTGATGTGATGAGCAGAGCGACAAGTGCACATCACCACAGCGACGCGAATCTGCTCTCCCACTGCGGACCCTCGACGCCTGGAGGTCCGGCTCTTGGGGCTTACGATCGACTTTTGTATAGCCCCAAGGGACTTTCCTTCCGGTAACCCCGCACAGTAGCCGGCCTCTCACCCATACTATGGCCCAGAGTTCTGCTGCAGGGCCGCCAAAAGCAGAGGCCCTGCAAAGGTTCCGACACTGGACTGTTTCCTCGCTGCAGGCATGCGGCTTGGCCAAAAGCAACGCTAAATATACTTGGTTAAGACCAGGGGCACTGGCGAATAACGACGTTGGCAAGCGGGCGTGATTGGCCCGTCGCACCATTTGCCCCTGACTGGGCTGCTGTGCAAGGCCTGCTCTCGCTCGTGCCGTCGCCGCTCAGGCCCTTTGGCATCATGCTTAGGCCCACCTCGAATCATGCCCTTGCACAACTGTGAGCGTGGACGGACCCTTTGCAGCGGCCGGTTGGCCCTCTCCCCTCGCCCAGCTTAGACTCAGGCTCACCTGCCTCTCTCTCCAGCTTCAGCTGCCGCGTGCTTGTACAGCCTCACCCGGACGGTCTGCTAGCCTGCCTCTCACTCTCTCAGCCCCTCTCGCTCCATTCTCGCACGCCGCTGCGCTGTGCTGTCTCTCATTTCGCCCTACCTTTCCGCTCACGCCCACGCCTCTTTGAGAGAGGGTTGTCCCGTCGCTCTGAGTATTTGCCGTAGCAATCCGTTGCTCCCTGGAATACACGTTCAGTTTGCGCTCGCTCCCTGTCACTGCTTTTTGCGCAGATCCGAGTACGAGCCCCCCGAGGCCGCGCTCTCTACTCAATCATACTGACGCCGTCTTTCCTGCAGACGATTGCCATTGCGATACTCGACGCAAGACAAACACGCCGTCACTACGACCCTCCATCACGTCGTGTCGCCCATATCGAATCAAGACCCTGGTCCTTGCTCGACGCCCGATCAACATTGGCCCTCACACATCGCTATGAGCAGTTGGGTGGAAACATAATTGGTTGTTTATTGCTTTTCCCGTCCCGAGTCGACACTAAACTCTCGTTCCGTTCGCTTTCATTCCAGCTTGCCCTGGATCTACACCATCATGGCTCTCCCGAAACCCATATACCCGCTCAAGGAGCACTGCTCAGTCATCTACGAAGGCACGCTTTACGTATACTCGCCAGCTGGATTTCAATCGCTGAAACTTGAAGAGGGGGCTGAATGGAAGGCGCTGCCCATGGACGTATCGCTGACAGGAGGAGTATGTGTCAAGGCAGTACCCAAGGGCAATGCCCAAGACGCAAAGCTGTTCATTGTTGGTGGAAGAGTTAACGAGACAGCTTCCAACTGGAACTATCCTGGCTTGATGCACTATACGTTCTCTAAGAAGAAATGGGACTGGCAACGATCAGAAAGCTGGAACACACAGAATCGGATCAATCACGGCGCCGCCTACCTTCAAGACTCACAGAAAATCCTCGTCTACTCCGGAGCTCAGACGGACGGCGCTGGCCCATCATCTGAAACCTTCTTGATGTCCACTGTTGCGCCTTACTCTGTCTCGGGCTTGCCATCGGCTGGTGCACCGCCCTCCGTGAAGCCCATGCTGATGGACGTTAATTCAAACACCGCTTTCTTGGTGGGTGGAGGCGCATCAAACACGGCCGTCTGGAAATTCACAGAGGCGGAGGGATGGAAAGATCTCCAGGTTGCTCTGCAGCAGCCCATCACCAACCAGGACGCCGTTCAATGCTCGGTAATTTCCAACAAGGATGGAGGTGTCGCTCTACAGAAGTTTGACATGAGTGCCACCCCCAACACCGTGGAGCGAATCTTGCTACTGAATAAGGACGGATCACCCGCAGCCCCAGGAACACGAGTTGGTGGCAAAGCGGGGGGCAGACCAAAACGTGCGACCTTGAACTCTTGGTCGCCGTATAACGAAACATTTGCGCCGACAGTACCACGATCAGGTTACTCATTGGCGCAAGGGACTGATGGCACTACTGTCGCAACCGGAGGTAACGACCAAGAACCTATCGCCCTGTTCGATGCCCAGAAGAATTCTTGGATGAATGCGACCGCGGTGTTCAGTGGACAACAGGTTCTTGCAAATTCTGTTTCGTCCTCGAGCGTGTCAGCATCATCAACAGCAACGTCATCTTTGTCTGCACCTGCCACATCTAGCCCCACCAGCACAGGAGTTGTCGCGTCACCCGCGCAGCCTCCCGACAACAAGGGACGTATGTTGACCGTGCTCGGTGCCACGCTCGGAACCATTTTCGGTATTGCGTTGCTCCTCATCTTGATCCTGTTCTGTCTCAAGTACAGGAAGAACAAGAGCAAGAACAATGTCAGTACCGAGAAGAACGACCGCATGAGCTTTGCCGATCGGGGCGCAGCTTTCATGAAGGAAGCTGGCGGATCTGTCGCGAGTTACCAGCCCAAGTACAATGAGTCCACCACCTCGCTTGCCATCATCCAAGGCCGAGGCACTGGCCACAAGAAGAACATGGCAAGTGATGCCAGCACAGCAGGTCTTGTCAAGAAGACCAGCCCGCTAGGCTATTCTGAACAATACTCGGAACCCTATGAGCTGGCTAAGTTTGACTTGAAGCCAGAGCCCGTCGAGCCCATAGTTCGTCAAAACTCGAGTCGGGTACCCAAGACTGCACCAAGAGCTCGCAGTTCGGGCTGGAGTCGTTACTTTGCAAACAACGAGGCTACAAATCTCGCCAGTGCCCCTCCCGCTGACCGATCCACCTTTGCGTCGGACAGGACCAGTACCGCTAGCCAGTCACAGTACACCAATTCGCACCACATGTACAGCTCACGTCCATCACAACATATTGCGCCGCTGGAGATACCCAAGTTCAATGATGGGCAACGTCTGAGTAGTGTAGCAAGTGGAAGCCCTACACTCGGCACGCCCAACTCCTTCTTGCCACACCAGGTTCAGCCCATGCAAGCAGAACTTGCCCGTGCTAACTCCAACGCCAGCTCGGTGTCCGCTTTCAGTCATGATGGTGATCACCACACTCGCCAGCCTGTAGACAGTTGGACCCCAATGGGTGATGACCGACGAACCAGCAGCCAATACACTGGCAGTATGGCTCTCGATCACGGAAAATTCGACGGCACCAGCTCATACTACCCGGATGGTACTGAGTCTTTCTATCCCAAGAGCAACTTTAGTTCTTTCTACCCTGGGCAAGGAGCCACTCCGGTCATCCCTGATATGCGCGACAGCACAGTGACCATGTTCCCGTCTGGCGGCGCCCCTCCCGCTCCAACAGATGAGTTGCCCAAATCCAAGTTCAGTTCCATGTACCCTACCCCGCCGCGTCTTGGTGACTTCTCACACGAGCGTGAGAGTGTCGCGACGCTCTTCCCAGGTGGTACAGGCCCTGTCCAGGGACAAGACGACGCAGCATTGCCGAGTCCCAAGTTCAACTCGTTCTACGCACCGCCGCGAATTGGACACGACAGCACAGTCACCATGTTCCCTGGTCCCGCGCCTCACCCAAACGACGGGAAAAAAGAGCAATCTGACATGTCGTGGTTGAATCTTGGCCAGAGTCGATAATTGCCATTTCACTGTCTATTTGATCAGCGCACCCTCATGTCGATAATGAGCCCACACTCAACGCCTTCTGGACCCTTCTGTCTCCACAGACATGTTCCGCTCCCTGGTCATCTCGAATATCATCGTCTTTAGCGAACCGATTCTTGTCTCAGTCAGCCTTTCTTTCTAGAGCATCATAGCATTCTCAGCGCCGGGCGTCTTTCCCATTTTTCCGCAGGAACATAACTCATTCACATAAAACTCATCACGGAGGCCTTGTGCTTTCGCATTCAGTCGCTACAGATACCCGACGCCAACCTCATCACAGCGCGTCAACCACTCATCACCATCATCTTGTCGATGTAACTCACCCTGATCTTGAGGGTTCTAGTGTATATAAAACACCAACCTCCTTCCCTTCTCCACATTCTTTTCTTTATCGTTTTGTCAATATTTTTTTGTATTGGTCTGTGTCCAACCAAACCTATCCTCCTCTAACCCTTTTCCCCCCCTCTCCCTTGGTTGCTGGCCTCAATCGTCTGATCCACGGATTCTGATGATATCTTGTTTTGTCTGTCTATTTGTTTGTCTGTTCTTATCAATGGCGTACTATGGCAAGACGGAAAGGAAAGACGTGTTTTCTTTCTCTCTTTCTCTCTTAATCGCTCTGTCTTGCCACTTTGTACGTGCATAGCTCAGCGGAAGTGAGTGCTGGAGGTGGGGTGTGTTGTTTAGTAGCGCTGGAGAAGTGTGTAGGTCTTTTTTCTTGGATCTCTCCTGCTGTTGGAGCTGCCCGATGTTTTTACATTTAGCCATCCTCTCCTCCATCCACCCATTAACGTCATGTTGTTGGGAAACGTTAATATCATAATGAAAGGAAGCGTGTGTTGTTGTATCATCATCTTAGTCTTGGTTGCTGCTGTGTCTTACTTGATGATGAATGTGATGTATTCGTACAACTGTTTATTTGTATCGTCTATCTCGTGTTGTGCTTGTTCTTCTGTGCTCTTTCTTGCCTTGTGCTCATCGATAACAAGAACATGTGGATGCTTGCCGGATTTTCTATTTGAACGAGATCAAAGGGAGTTTCCAAGGCGTATGCAAACGTTGTATGAGCTAGATGTTCTGTCTAAACCTGCAAAAATATATATCAAGAAATCCAGGTCTGCGTCTTCCAGCTCTTGATGTTCTAGTATCTTGGACCCGCATCTATTCCTTCACGTGTATATCCACACCACCTATCCGCAAATAAAGAAGAAAAAGACAGTCATCACTACCACATACCCAAGGTAGCCATGGCCGCAAAAAAAGAAGATCAGTGTCCCGTGCCAGACTCGAACTGGCGGCCTTGGGATATCTACTATTTACCTAGTAGTCATATATGAAGATATGAGACCCACGTGATAACCAACTACACCAACGAGACTTTTCAAGCTCAAGCTTGAGTTGGGATGAAAAGGTGATCTCGATGGCGAGCTTGAAAATTGAAGGGTATATATCACTAGTAATTACAGATACTGTGGAGTGGTTAGGCCCGATGGGGGGTGGGATAGGAAGGTCGAAGGTTTTCCTCACATTGTGGGTAGGTGGGTGGAGACGGGAATAGCCACTGGGGCGAATGTGGGATTCTAAGTCGAGCAAACCGGACTCGATTTGCTGGTGGGATCAATTAGTATGAATATTGTTCCAAAGTATGGTAGCAGTGATCCTGAGTAGATGTTGCTTGCCCAAAAATTGTGCCCGCAGAGTCCCCCACTAGAGTGCTCAACTCTAGCAAAGAAGGCGCACTTTCCGTGGCAAAAAGATTTCCTGACATCCGGACGGTATCCATACCACCAGAACATCTAGGACCGCAAAAAGAATGGTCACTACGAGGGTCGAACTCGCGACCTTGGCGTATCATACCGAGGTATTAGCACCACGCTCTAACCAACTGAGCTAAGCGACCGTTGTTTAGATGTTTTCGATGGAAAAATGATTCCAAATGCTCCTTATAAAGGCGTATAAATCAAGTCCCCTTTGTGTCCGGGGAGGCAGTTGTGATGGATCTTGTGTGGTGGGGTGAAAAATTCTGGTTCTGGTGGTTGCAAAATTGATCAGGTGGGGCACTCGGCGCAATATACCAATGGATAGATCGGTGTGACAACCCGGATATAACCGCGACGATGACGTTGTTAGGCTGCTGCTCGCTTCTTTGCAAGTTGGATCTTATGCTGGTAAGAGTTGCCGCAGAAAAGACGGTATTGTTAAGAAAGGCTCAAGTGTCGAGCCATGGGTATCTTGAAAATGTGCGCCGAAACCAACGTCTACACCAGCGCCGTGCATACTAAACCGCGAACCTGCAATTAGTCTTTGCAGTTCCATACCAGTCTTCTTTCTGTTCGGTTCTTCGAGAAGAATGTCCGATCGCTAGTTGCTGTGTACTTCGGTGGGTCGTCAAACGTTGCTGTTGTTCTCGCTCAAATAGTCTTGAGCCCGAGTATACGCTTCAGACTAACCGCCCGATTGCCCCAAGTACTTCTCCACTTCATCATTCCCGTAGAACATTGCTTGCAGTTTTTGGTGCTTCTTCTTCTCGACCTGTGCAAGCTTCCTGACCTTGCCGGCATCAAGCCTACCCTCTTTAACCTCTGCGCGGCTGACACCGCCCAATGCTTTCTGTTGTACGTGCTCTTTTTTGTCTATGCCCAAGCCTAGCTTATCTCGTTTCTCCTTGGGAACGAGAGGAAACAGCATGCCTTGGCCACTCGATCCTAGACCTTTCCGAGCATCTACGTCAAACCCATGCTTCTCCATATATTTGAGTCCCATTCTCCTTCGGTCAATGGCTGAGGGGATCGGTGCGCGAGGAAGTGCGGCTTGGTGGGCAGGGCTGAGATAATGTATGCGTTGATCGGTTTCTTTAACGGGCTCACCGCATATACCACACCGAGGATATGCATCAGGTGCTGGCTGTGGCTGACCATTGGGGAACATGATGGCAAGATATTTCTCAGCCATGGTCTTGCCGTTGGTCGATGTAGCTGCTGCCTGCGTCTCAGGAGTAGAAGAGACAAACTGGATTGGGTTCTTCCAGAGACCGCGACCAAAAGCGCGTTGTTCGGTCAAGGGTGCCGTGGATATGTCGGGGTCGTCTTCGGGAAACTCATCTTCAAGTGGCTGCCGCCTGCGTGCGGGTGTTGTAGACGGTACGGTCATTGTTCGTGTGACAGAGGGAATCGTGCAGGCTTGATGAGGGAGTGATCTGTTGGTTTTCCTGGCGGCGGAGGAGCGGCACGGCTGTAGAAGACGCCAAAGCAGGCTTGAACATTCGTTAGTGAACGAGGGTCGGTGAAGCGGCGGCAGCGATGGTGCGAAACGCGCAATCACATGCTATGACGCCACGTGGGTACCTGCTTCCCTTGTGCTTAGCGAGCCACGGTAGATCCGCGTCCCCGAAGCCTTTCCGTTCCCACTTTCTGCCAAGAAAATGCCCGTCAACATCCTCGCCCAGGCCCTCGACCAGGGCGTCGACTCTATTCCCTATGGCTGGACCATACTGAAAGCTGCGACAGTAATTGCGGTAATCTATGCGCTGAAATGGTACTTCAATGGCGCCAACAATGGTTCCGAGAGGAACATGCATTCCAAGGTGGTCATGGTTACGGTAAGTGTCTAGCGTGTCATCTAATGACCTTACTAACGTGAACAGGGCGGGACAGCTGGCATAGGTGCTGAAGTGGTCAGAGGCCTGGCGTCTCGTGGAGCACAAATTGTCCTCCTAGTCCGTCAACCACTTGTTGACCCCTTTCTCGTCGACTACATCGAAGACCTGCGAACCCAAACCGGCAACGAGCTCATCACCGCGGAGCATGTCGATCTCGAGTCTCTACACAGCATACGGCAATTCGCAACGAAATGGGTTGACAATGCACCCCCTCGACGTCTTGACATGATCGTACTCTGCGCGAATTCAATGACTCCCCCTGGGGCAAAAGCAATTCAGACAGAGGATGGCTTGGAGTGCACGTGGGGATTGAACTACATTGCCAACTTCCATCTGCTCAGCATACTTAGCCCAGCACTCCGAGCCCAGCCCCCCGATCGCGATGTTCGAATCATCTTCGGTACCTGCGCTTCATACATGGGAGGAAAGCTACCAGGAGTTGATGCCAAGTCTAAGAAGAACGAGAAGGCCGAGCCTGGACAACTTGACTTCACACCCTCAACCGTGTACGCAACCTCCAAGCTTGCCCTCATGACGTTTGCCGTTGCCTTTCAGAAGCATCTCTCCAAGTATGATCGCCCCGACAAGAAACCAATGAATGCGCGGGTCATCATGGTGGATCCAGGTTGGACACGAACACCGGGTATGCGACGCTACCTGACCTTTGGCTCTCTCTGGGGCCTGGCATTGTACATGGTTACGTGGCCGCTCTGGTGGCTCGTCCTCAAGAGCGCCGACTCGGGCGCACAAACCTTCCTATACGCAGCCATGGAAGCCCAATGGGGTAGGGGCGAGGGCGCGTACTTCCTCAAGGAATGCAGAAGGTCCATGTGGAGCCGGAAGGAGATTGATGACGAGGAGCTGCAGAAGAAGCTGTGGGAAAGCAGTGAGAAGACGATTGAGATTCTCGAAAAGGAGGGCGCAAAGAGGAGGGCAGCCGAGAAGAAGCAAAAGGAGAAGGAAGAGGCCAAGAGCGCTGCAAAGGGAACCAACGGACAAACCAAGCAAAAGGCGTAGTCTTCAGTGGTGGTATCGATACGATGAAGGGTTACGATGGTTTCAACTGCATTGCCTTGTGGTGCAAACGGGCGAACCGACCTGCTCATGCCTTTCATCAGGGTTGTTGTACGATCATGTACTTGTGTCTGAGACCATGAGAGAACCGAAGTCAGGCAACTAATTAGCTGAATGATGTTCGGCCCAACGAGCCATAATCTCCTTAGGAGCACATCGTCAGATTCTTGAACGACGTCGACATTGCCTATCAAAGCTTTGTGTCTCTTGGTTGAATAATATCCGGTGGTAACGTCCAATGCAGATAATTCGCGACGGCTCACCGGACCAAGCACTGGGATGTTGAGTCAATACAGTCGTTGCATAATATCGAATGTTCATCCTCAATCCAGACCGTTTTTCAGGAGAATTAGGCTTGGGACGAAACAAAAAAGTGAACATCAACGAATACTAGCATTGCATAAACACGACATGGACCTAACATGCAGTCTCTCTGAGCAAAACCAGCATCACGGTTCAAGTACTCCATGCAGTCGTTTGGCCTGCGATGATGAGATACAGGTCTGCCTGTACGCAGTCAACAATAGTGTGGGCGCCAAAAATGCTAACGAAAGATGCACACACGTTGTTCAGCCATTGCGCCTCTGGTTCAACTACAGATTCGTGTGTACTTACTTGAAAACATTACAGGAGAGAGAGAGGAGTGTTGGTTGCTTCTTGCCGCAGGATGTGACCAGAGCTTTTACACGCAGCAATGCAACGCAGCGATATGGCCCCTTTACTCCTTCCGTCTGTCACCTACCCTTCAGAGGCATAATCTTTCGAGCAAGAGGAGGGAGTCCGAAGAAAGGAGATTGACCGCTGTTTCTCTACTAGCAGCAAGCACACGGTCTCTGGAGCAAGGGTGGGTAGCCAAGTTGGCGATGTTGATATGCAAGAGACGGTAGTTGGGTGGTCCCACTAGTAGTAGCTGGGCGAATGCCGGATTCCCGACGTGTAATTGCGACGTACACTGTCACTTGTCAAGCTGTGCTAGCTTCATTGATTGCCGCTGGGGTTGTGGTAGAGGGCGGCGCGGTGTTCATGTCAATATTGCTACGGACAACGCTGTTGCTTGGCTCGAACAGAGAAAGACAAGCGACAGGCCATGGCGCGGTCATGTGCACACAACACTCTGCTCATGCGACGGCGAGGCTGTAGAGAACGGCGTATGCACCTCATCTGTCCCTGCATTCCCGTGGGTGGAGCACTGTAGCCGGAATCGACTGCCGGGGACCCCTGTCTTGCTTAAAAAGTGGAAATTCGACTCCAGCGCTAGCGACGTCGCTCACAAGCCATTGGCCTACCATGTCACTCTCTCCACGCCAACGGGAAATGAGACAAGAGCCAAGGGCTGCGGTATGGCAGAGCGTTGTGATCCTGCGAGGCTGCCCGCCGCTGACGAAGAGCGTCCTCTTCTGAGCGGTTCGCATGGTCATCCCCAGTATGCGACCATCGCAGCAAAAGCACAACACCAAGGCTGCCAATCTAGCCGCCAATCAAAGCAGCACAGCATAAAGAACGCGTCCTAGATCAGCGACTCATTTTGGCCGTGGGCGCGATTCTAGTCCAATATGTTCGCCGCGGCTATATCCTACTGGCGCTGCAATCTTAAATTTGCAACCCCCCTTCCCTTTCTTAGCCGCCGCCCTTGGGCCAAATGGGCAGGCGAGCAAGCAAACTATCGTGAGTTGACGAGCCGCCTCCCCAGTTTCAAATACTGCCGGGATCCTCGCCATCTCAATCTCCCCTTCTCTCGTGTTGCTCCCCAAACCTTACGCTCATTCCTCTTGGTGTTTTGCCCTGCAGTTTCTCACTGCCATCCACACTCATTTTCTCATCGCGGCGCGCCACACATACACGCAGTGTAATCACTCTCTCACACTCCTTTAATCACAACACACAAAAACCAAAATGCGCTTCTCTACCGTTGCAATGGCGCTCAGCGCGCTTTTCGTAAGCACCAGGGCTGACAATCCCGCTGTTGCGTAAGTTCCCTCTCCACATTTCATTCGCCATGATCACCACGCGCGGCTACCACGCGTTCTCTCCCCACCAACGTCAAATCTTGCGTAGCAGTATGACCCTCAGCTAACAAGACTTCCCTGCAATCTAGTCCCGATGTCCAATCTTCTGTCCTCATGGCCCTCGCCCACGCCATCCCGCCGCAGAGTGTATCCTACGCCCTGGCCAACCCAGCCGCCTTCGCCTCAGAAATGGCTTCGTGTCTGTCCGCCAGCAGCACCCCGGCATGGTACCAGGCCCTGCCTACCGACGTGCAGAGTCTCCTGCCTCAAATCTACCCGCACGACGTCGTGGCTACACCTACGCCTACTCCCACCCCTTCATCCGCCAAGGCTACCCCGTACCCAACCGCAATGAACAGCACCGTCGCCCAGCCCACCATGAGCGCTACTGGATCCGTCAGCTTGACTCTGCCTCCAAGCGGTACTCCTGCGAACCCCAGCACCCCTGCCTTCACTGGCGCAGCGCCCAAGCTCTCCCTCAGCGCTGGTCTCGGCGCTGTCATTGGCCTCGTTGGCATTCTGGCCTTGTAAAAAAAAAGCCTTCCCTCCATTCATACACCCTTGGGTGTTATATTCTCCCCTTGCTTTGTTTTTTAACTGTACTTCTTTCTCCACAACCGACTTTTCTTCATGACGACAGTACGACGACATGGACATCCTTCGGTATGAAGAGGGAAAATTGTCCCTCTTCTCTTTACACCCCTTTGGGCTTTTTGTTTAATAACGGGGCAGCGCCTTGTTTCTGTACCCACAATGCTTCTCACGACCCGCGATGTTGTTACTCTCTCTTTCCCAGGGAGAAATGGATCCGCTTTATACCTTTTTGACTTTTTGGAGATACGATGGGGCAGGATTTTGATGGGCGGATATGGACGAAGATGTAGTGGTCGTAATGTTTTTTATTTTGCTGGTGTGTGATTGGTTGGCGGAGGAGGGATGATGGGAGATGGCGACGCAACGATAGTAGGTAGCGTAATTTAGTTTAATCCATAATCAGTTTCATGCTGTAACAGCTTTTCCCCCACGATTCTTGGTAATGCGGTGCATAGGCAAGTTAGTCGAGACGAATAGAGAGCGTGCGCAGGTAGCGTCCGCTCGTATCTTGCTACACGGCTCGGTCCGTACGAGGGCAATGGGCTGGACACGCGTTCCCTCGTATCGATGGGACCCTGGATTCTGATGTAATTTTATCGGAAATGGGCATGTGATATTGGTTATTGGATGATGCGTATTGTTGCGTTTAGGATGTCGGTGGTTGTGTACCGTTTTTATCATCATCTTCGTCTTTGCTGAATGTGGAGGCTGCATATTCACAGCTTCATCAACGCCTCTCCCTATACACGGGGAGATGATGCTCTTACTAGGCGTTTCATCGAAATTTTACGTTTATCTTTATTCAAAATTCACCGCAACTAATTCAGGGGTTTGACTATTCCCATGCATCTCTCAACCTGTTGGTGTTCTACAGTGTCATTGCCTCGACCCTACTGCAATCTTTGAAGCGATCTCCAGAAACATAATCAGGCAAGACAAGTATTGCGATCTCTCCAGTAGAAAAACAAAACGAACACATCCTCTAAAACTCCGCGTGTGTATGATGGGAGGGCGGAAACTTCTCGGATACATTTTAGCTGCATGTGTGGGTAAGCACTCCAATCGGAGACTTTGCAGTCCCCATATCAAGACGAGGCGTGTCGTTGCCTTTAGTCCGTCTGACAACTGAGCCACCATGTTGTCTTGTTCTCTATGTTAGTACTGTGTTGGCTATTTTCCGGGGCGTTTGTGATAGGAGCTACCAATGCGTCTGTCTTAGATAGTCAGTATATGAAGGCGCCGTAGGAACGCAGGAGACGCAATGGTCGTACCAGAACACCTTCTAGTATCATTGAACTAGAATATCGTCTCTGAAATCTATACATTTCGAATACAAACTACTACCAAGAACCGTAAATTGTCACATCTCAAACATGGCTCTTCGACCTCGCCCTCAAGTCTTCGACATGCTCATTGTTGGTGCTGGACCGGCAGGTCTTAACGCAGCCGTCGCATGCGCTCGAACACGTACTACAGCTATAGTTTTCGACTCACAGCAGTATCGCAACGAAGGTGTCACTCACATGCACACCGTCGCCTCCCGCGACCACATCAATCCCCGAGAATTTGGGCAGATAGCACGCTCGCAGATCGAATCCCGCTACGACACCGTCTGGTTCGAGCAAGCCACCATTACACACGCAACCAAAAAACAATTGACTATCCCCTCTGAAAAAGCTCCTTACGACGGCTTCCAAGTGACCTCCAACTCAGGCCAGTCGTACTCTGGTAAGAAGCTCATTCTAGCCACTGGTTCTCGCGACATCCTCCCGTCACTCGAGGGCTATCGCGACAACTGGCCTTCACACATCTACCAGTGCCTTGGCTGCGACGGCTACGAGCAACGGGGCAGCGCCATCGGCATCCTTGACTTCGACAGCCCCATGTACGCACACATGGTGCAAGTGGCGACCGCGCTAGATCCTACCTCGATAACCATTCTGAGCAACGGACCCATCAAGCAAGACCCCGCTATCCTCGACGCATTAAAACTGGCAAAGGCATTTGGGGCTACGCTCGACGAGCGCCCCATACGCCGTCTGGTGAACAACGGACCGAGTCATACAGACGGCGTAACGGTCGAGTTTGAATCCGGGGACCCGCTCACGCTGGGCTTCATCGTACATAAGCCTACAACTGTGAATCGTGCGCAGGACCTGATTGAGCAGTTGGGGATCGAGACAGTGGATCAGGCCATGGGCGGGCATATCAAGATTACGAATCCGATGTTCAACGAGACGAGTGTGAGGGGCGTCTTCGCAGCGGGGGATACTATGGTCATGATGAAGCAGGTGGTGATTGCCATGGCTGAGGGACTCAAGGCTGCGGTCGGGGCGGGAATGCAGATTGGACAGGAGAAGGCAAAACATGTGATGGACAAGTTGGCGGAGGAGGGGAAGGTAGCGGATAGTGAAGTGGATAAGGTAGTGGATGGTGAGAAGGCAAAGGTGGCGTCGTCCTAACCCAGACTGAGCATGGAGAAGTATAGTCAAAGTTACAAACAACCAATCTGTGTCAAGATTTTGAATATACCAGCTAGCTACAAGGTGCTGTCCCTTGAAGGTTACAACTAGACGGAGGCGCTGCTCAGTCGCAGATATACCTTCGATAATCGTAACCCACTCACCATGCTCTAGTGATCGTACGTAATTCTTACGCTTATGGACAGATAAGACTACTCAAGGATAGTCACCTACGCCTGGGGCTATCTCAGTCTCGTCTATGTAGATGTCATCATTGCGGACATTAAGACGCGATCTGGTACAACTGTATAGCTCGAAGAACGCGCCTACAACCTCCGGTGTAGCTGAATTAGCTCCATAAGCTTTTATTAACTGGCTGACAATAGCATAGACGCGTGGGTTACGCTAGAGGAAGCGTGACACCCATTTGCGGCTGAGAGAGGCGTGATCGCCGTTGAGATGAAGGATCTGGGTGGCCATTTCTCGTATGGGGGCGTGGGTATGCGACTGGGCGCGTTAGTACTTATCTAAAATCCAGTCAATAAATATTTCCTCTTGTTTTAAAGTCAATCGCTGTTCGTAACGATGAGCTATCGCGTATGAAGTGCAGCTAGCAAGGCGGCTCTGTATGGTAGAGTGCGGCGCGCCGCACGCCGCACGCCAACTTTTTGAAAACACTAGACTTGTAGTCTTCAGTAGTGTTATCAATTACAAATTCATGATTGTCCATTTCAATAAGGTTGTGGTGGAGTCCTAGAGCTTAACATGCGGGCGAGGTGGTGGTGGAAGGAAGTGGCCGAAACATGGTTCCAGTCACGTGATCATCACCATGCGATGTTCATAGCCTTCTAACGTAGACAATGGTAAGCTTACAATTTCCTATTCTTTGTCGGGTGTCGAGGAGAGAATCCTTCTTGTTAATTAGGATACGCTGCAGGATACGTTGCGCTAATTGGACACACAGATCCCAGGTGCGGTGGTGCCAACGACGTATTTTTAGAGAGGTTATCGGCAACTACAGAGTACGTCAGATATTACTTTGTTGCCAGTAAAGCCGAATTCTGATCGTACTTTGTAAGTGACGGAGCTGGCCATACTTCGAGCGCCCGCGTGCTCAAAGAGCTATTGCCAGGATATGCCATGATTGTATTCAATGCTGACTCATATAATTTCCGTCGCAGAGAGACAAACGTTGGCGGTGTACTAGTGGCGCTGACTAGAAGGGAAATTCTCATCAACTACAGGCCGAAAGAGGGCCGATAGAAGGACAGTACCGGTGTATTTTTTCTTACTAGAGCAACGGCGTCGGCATCTTCAGGCAGCGCAAACAGTGATCGCGGCTAAGATCGTGTTGCAATAATAAGGCTAGGTGTTGCCAGGAAATACTTCTATATGCATGGTTCAGGCTGTGGTGGGAATGTTTCTTCAGTACTAGGCTAGACCGTCCTGTTTGTCTAGCTATGCTGTGAAGTGGACTTGTTGGGAGATAATGTTGGTAAGGATAAATCCAATTCCATAAATGATAGAATGACAAGTCGTCGATCTACACCAGGGAAAAGCTTACGGGAGTCAATCACAAAAAGCATAATGATAAAACACATACGGAGTATATACTTTATGCCCATTGTCTTTAGTACTGACATCCCGGATGGCTAGTCTTGATGGGATGTCAATCACGTAACTCTCTCATCATCTTTTGATGTAAAAATCGATTCAAGGAGAGGATCCTTCTTGTCACTTACAACACACGCCTGCCGTATGCTACACTATGTACAGAATAGTCCAGAGTGCGCTGTCCTGATATGAACTACCTAATTCACACCCTCGCTGGTAGCCCATATATACTCCGTAAAGGTTTGCTCTACCCCTAGAATAGAGTTCGCCTTACCCACATATAAAGGTTCGTCCTACCACAAGATTAGAGTTCGTCTTACTCACTCCGGCATTACTTTCTTGTCGTATCAACTAATTTATACTAGTCATACGATAAGCTATGCAACAAAGGGACGAGCAATCTAATTCTTACGTTTCCATGAATCTGTTTATAGAATCCCTACGTTGTCCAATTTTGAAATAGTTTCTCATTGACTGCATAAAAATCGTATTGATATATAAACCAACAGTTCCCTCTCTTTTTCTCAACTACCTCTTGTTTTATTACTATCCATTAGCCTTCTCTTACCCAAATCTACCCCACCAAAATTACCCCGAAGATGAAGTTCCTGCTCACTCTGCTTACTGTCGGCTGTGTGGTATCTACCAGCCACGCGTGGCAACTCTTGCGACAAGGGCACTGATGGAGATGGCCAACGCGAGGCCGCCGGCTGGCACACCTACTGCGTAAAGCACCCATTAAGGCTTAAGAACTCATTACTGACATTCTGAAGTGTTTCGATGACGGCCACTTTAACCTTGATCCCTTCACTGATGCACGTGATATCCTCGGTAATGCGTATAATACGTTTGGCCAGCGAGCTTGCTGCTCACAGCCTTCAAACCCTAATGCCAATTGCAAGTGGGGTCATCGTTGGTGCTCGCAGTAGTAGGATAACGTATTGACGTACGTACCTCTGCAGTGAAAAACCTGGTGAGCCAAGAACAGCCAATGAGAGCCTGGGAAGGTAAAGGTGGCATCGTATTCATAGTCAGTCTAGGGGTACGCGCGGAATATGTCTATGACGACTGGTTTTACCTCCTTCTTTGAATTAGTCCTGGGTATAGTTTGAGAGTGGCCTGGCAATGAGAAACGTTCGTTCTTAGCGGCAGTAAACAAAAGTAAACCGACAGATATACTTTGATGTTTTAGCTTCTTAGCTACATACTACACCGAACAACCTTATCTCCACCTCAAATTTCCTCTCTCTCTCTCTC
>JAODYC010000002.1:44941-97867 GCA_026262405.1 Curvularia hawaiiensis | reverse complement strand
TGCCGCCGCCGCCGCTGCTACCGCCGATGAGAAAGCCCGGCAGCAAGCTTCACAACCACCAGCGCCACAACCCACGGCAGCTCCTACGCAACTAACTGCGCCCAAACCAACAACCAGTTCACCAGCCTCAACAGGAAATTTTGAGCAAATACACAGTCAATATCTCCAGCTACACCAGCGTATGAAGGAGTTCCGAAAGGCATTCTTTGAGGAGCACAAGAAGCCATCCTCGCCTCTCAAGGCGCCTGTCGGCGACGCTAGACGTGCCCTTCGTACTCGACTGGGTCAAATTAACGTTGAGAGAAAGGACAGTGTCGCTGCCATCAAGCGCCTCCGAACCGAGTGCTTCGATGTCGCCTTAGCGACTCCGGGCCCCATGATTGATATCCGACCATACATTGTATCACATCAAATTCCGCAATTGACCAACGAAAACGAAGCTGCATACCCTGCCTTCCTACTCTACATCTGGATTTGCTTTGAAAAGTTCTTGGTCAAGCAGTTCGAAAAGGAAGCTGCGAATTCAGACGGCCGTATCATCCAAGAGATTGGACTCATTGCAGCCAGTCTGTTTGGTGATCAAAAGTACATGTGGAACGGTCTCCCTCTGATCGATATCGCCCTGGCCAAGTTCCACAAGTCCTGTCCACCTCTGTTCGGCATCCGTGGCACAATGGACACAAAGGAAGGACGGTTAAGATTAGGCTGGAGGGCAGACTCTACCCCAGAATCATACGCTCAGCGCATGCGCGGTATCAGTGCTGGTTATGCGTCCATGTCTCTCCGCTCGTTTGCGTCAAAGACCCCCGCAATAGCCATCTCGGAGTATTGGCGAGCAATCGTCTCTATCTGCAACACCCCACCCGACCAGCTCTGGCCTGGGCACTTTGCCATTCTCAGCGGCTTGGTCCGCGACTATCACAAGAAGTTTATTGCCTTCTACGGCGTCCCTGCTCGCGCTGTGTTACGCCGCGCTATTGTTGATCTCCCTGCTCGTGCACCTCCGCGTTGCAAAGACGCCGCAGGTACCATTGCTGTACTACACGAAAATTGGAAGAGAGAAAACCTTTCCCTGGACTAGAAAACACCTTTCGCGGACAATGTTTGTTTTGGAGATTCGGTCATGGTTTGGTATGCATATTTTGTCTGGGTTCAATATGCATGGACTGGCGCTATTCACGATAACGCATGGCTTGTGATGGCCTATTTCTTTGATTGTTCTTGTCTTGTTTGATCTGTACCAGGCGAGTCCGCTGTGTCGGTATATACAGTGTGAGCGTGGATGCGCACTCCCAGTAGGGATTGAAATGAATGCATTCAATGCCGGTGCCACCATCTTCTTCTGAATTGAATCTCTAGCGCCTTGGTGCATCAACTATGAAGTTGACTGAAAATCGCGCTAGGATACCCCTTAGTCGATTGCTGCCTAGCAGTGCCTAAACGGCACAAAAAGGTCTTTGCTACGCATCCTCATCTCAAAGAAACCCAAACGTCCTCTTCAAAATTCGGACAAAATGCCAAAAGCTCTTCGTGGAAGCAGAAAGGCGGCAAGATCGAGTCCTGACGCTGTATCCACCGAGCAACCTCGCCGAAGTACCCGATTGAAGACTGTAAACACCCTAAGCAAAGACAACAACACCAAACCCAGGCCAAAACCTACCAATCGGAGCAGGCGCAAGAAACAAATTCAGCCCTTGTACACTCGCTCCGTCGCTCAAGCCAATCTAGATCCCAACCGTCGCCTTCCCCTCTTCCAACTACCCACCGAACTCCTCAACCAGATTGACAGCGAATACTTGCCTCTTGAATCCGCCCTCAGTCTATCTCTCACCTGCAAAGAAGCCCTCTCTGTACTTGGCACCTGGTCCTGGGCCACTTTCAAGAGCGAAAAACGCTGGAGTCCCGCCCGCACAAATTTCTTTCTCGCTTTGTGTCGTGACTGGCAGTCCGAAAACGCCATCAACGTAGACTATGGATTTTGCAAGAGATGCAATACTCTGCACCCGGCCTTGAATCCACCGAGCAAACATGTCAAAACATCACTGACGACATATTGTTTCGGTCAATACGCATGCATCGACTATCTTCCCCGAGAAGTCGAAACCGAAGATGATGGTTACAACCACTCAGAGAAAGGATACAGTCTCGTCCTCGCACATATCCTCTCCGCCCTACACTCATCCTCCTCTTACTCGCAAAAAAACCAATCCAGTCCCCCGATCCCCCTCCTCTCCTCTTCTTTCACCATCAACTTCTCCGCCTCAAACCTCCACCTGCGCCTTCTGTCTTCGGGCCGGCGCGTCGACGGCAATCTCCTCGTACGCCACGAATACGTATTCCGCAAACCAGGACTCTGTGCCAAAGATATTCTTGATCAAAGACTTTATCTCTGCCCCCACCAATGCACCACAACCACCGGCCCCCGCGAAAAATCATGGTACATAAGTAGTGAAGGCCGCAACAGCCCACTCTTCACGCACGCCGTCAACGTCGCCTTTCCTGCTCACCGCCAATCGCGCATTTCGCCCGCCCTCTTCCGCAAGCCTACTGCCGTAGAGCAAAGGAATATGACCGAGGCTGCGGCGCAGACGGCACCCCTATGGTCCTGCCGGTCTTGCTCGACAAAGTATAAGGTTGAAGTGGTGGGGAAGGACGAGGCGAGAATTGTTACTTGGCATTGTTTTGGTACGAATGAGGCGCAGGCAAGGAAGGTTTGGAGGTATTTTGTGAGGAGGGAGGGCATGTTGCTGGGTAGGGAGAAGAGAAATGATGAGTGGTGGAGTGCTACGGGGGTGGGGGTTATGGAGTTTGAAATTGCGGAGTAGGTAGAAAATATAGCCTTTGTGATTTTTTTAAGAGACATATTATGAGGTACGATCCATGGATTGAGGTGGGTGTTCATGAGATATGCGTGTTTGTTTGTTCATGTTTCTATCATGATTTTTTTTTTCAGAGTTCACATGTCTAGTTTTTCTGATAAGTCTTAAGAAATGGGTTAAAGCGCGGTAAGTATGCATGCGAGTATTCATTCTCAAAGCAGGAGTTCTGTTCTTGAGATGCCTACCTGTACTACAAATTGATATGCCTCGACCAGTAGATAGAATAAATGCAAGTCATTGTAATAGAATCAACGTTTATTGGATACGTATGGCGAAGTAGGTGGCCCGTCTATCCCGTATTAGCTCAACTACAGAGCCTTCCTCGAATATGTAAGATGAAATCATATCAGATGCGACGAAACAGCAGGAATCCAGATCCAACACACGGGGCAGATGTATGTTGCTTTCCGACACCCGCACAGATCATGACGATGCCCTAGTTTATGGCGCAGCTATGCTGGGACCCGAAAATAGCGTACCAGCAAATGCTAGCGAGACGCTAGCCACGCAGAATGGGGGCCAAACATCAGACCCGTTGTCGGAAGACCCCACCGACATTCAACACCACCACTGCTGGCTGGTGGATGACAGTCTCGCTCTCACCAGCCGTCACGCGCTCACGATGAGCTGTCTTGTTGTGATCCACCGATCGGCAAGCGTGGCCTTTTCATTGGCCCTCGCATCTCTTGCGCAAAGTACGACGCCAACAGCGTGGCGCCGCAGCGGGAGCCTTTTCCACGGCTTATTGTGGCTTACTGCTATAGGTTCATGAACCTCCGTCCTCGCAGTTTACTCGCGTAGCCCTCTCGTCCTACTTTGGCTTGGTCTAGGCAGACTTGCTGGAAACCTTAAGCGACAAAAAAGGTCCAGCAGTGCTCGGCCTTTTGTCCACACCGATTCGTAATTCATTTCTCCTAGCGCAGGTGGCCGTGTTTGCCTGAAATTCGAGACTCTTGATTCAACAACACAAGTTTGGTTTGTCCCGCTAGCCCCTGGGTAATCCCGTGGTGTTGGTTTGTATCCTGCAGTCTGGGTCGGCAGATTGTCAGCCAAGTGATGTGTTGGGGAAGTGCTCGCGAAAATAAGCCATCTAATACTAGCAGTTCCGCCAGCTGAGCTCATGGTTTCAGCTGCAACATGAATACAGTAAGGTTACAAAACTCTTTGTCCACACGTGCAAGGGATCCCCAATCTACCCGCAGCATCGCCATATGTATGGGCTTGACCTGGGCGCCTCCAGATGCATGTTTTGCACCCACGATCCATGAGCTTGTGCCACCGCCATGTGCTCCACAGCACTACTCAGTGACTCCTTTCGACATGAGAGTCAGAGCTTTGACGGCCGTTTTTCTCGCCTACTATTCGTCAAGCATTCCGCTGTCTTTGCCAAGATGCTCTCAGACGCCAGAGCGCAAGGGCTGTTCTCTTCGTGGAGGGCCTATTTTCTCCACACGTACTGAGGCTGAGCGTCTTGAGCTTGGACGAACGAACAACGTAGTGGACGCCTGCCCGCCAATTCGGCGCCATGATCCCAGGGTCTGAACACAGCTATGCACCGTGTGTTTCATTTTACTGACAGATATATGTCTGCCTGGTACCCGGTACCCGGTATCACTGGCCAGGCAATACTTGATCAAGCCATACTGCTACTCCTACTTCTATGACTGAGACATACCTATCCTTGTAAACTTCTCTTCTCATATCTTCTTCCGAAATTTCATCAGCATACCTCAGTTGCCTCAGTAACCTCGAGTACAACTCAACTCAAACCTTGCCAGACGTACTTCATCCAGGATATCTCTCTCAAACTCCTGCCAATCGCATCGTCATGGCCCCTCTACCAGCAAACAACAACGTCGACTCCAGCGACGACAAAGCAAAGTCGAACACGACCTACTGGACAAAATCAAACATTATCTCCACCACCATCTTTATCGTCGTGGCCGTAGCCATACTGGCCGCCGCCTTCGCCTTCTTTTTCTACCGACGCAAAGAAAACAAAAAGCTCTCCAAGCGCAAGTCCGATACAACAGGCCTCCTCGCCGACGAAGACAAGACCAGCATGTTCAGCCGTGACCGAGCCAGCAGCGTGACCCTCTACGTCGACAACGACGCCGACGCTCGCAACAAGCGCCGCAGCATTGATACTACCAACCTCGTCCCCTTACAAATAACACCAGTCGAAGAATCGCGAGACCCGATTGCCGAGACTGCACCAAGCGCTGGCAGTGGCGTCAGCTCTATAAGCAGACTGAGCATGGGAGCACAGAGTAACGTCATGCTGAGCCCCATTCTGCCCAGCACTGACGAAGCGGGTTCGATAAGGCCTTCGGGTCGTCCGCGCAGCGTGAGTACGACATCGCAGCGGTCGAGATATTATGAGAGAACTTCCATCAGCGGAGATGTTCCTGAGATTCCGAAGATTGTGCACACGCCTTCGCCGTAGGATGGTGATGTCGGGACGTGTACAATAAAATTCTTAGAGGGATAGTGCGACAGTGTGCAGGAGGATTGCTATTCTTATTTTTGTCTGTTTATTCCTTGTATTTTCCAAAATAGTTACCAGATTAGCATCGCAACATCAATATACCCCGATTTCCTACTCACTCCTCGGTCCACTGTTGAAATCCTGTAGTCTAGATTTTTACCCTAAGAACAAAACCATTTCATCTTTTTTTCTCAACTTCTACACGCACTTAGCAACAATCAAACTCAGAAAGGACCTCATCTCGCCAAACCTCTCTCATCTCATCACCGGACCTCGATCCTCGTAACCCTTCCACCCCAATTCAGATGTCCATCATCATCGCTATCGGCCAAAGCCACAGCAACCGTCCGACCTTCCACCTTCCCGCACCCCAAAAATAACCTCTTGCGGATAATAGGCACCAGCCAGCCCACTCTACATATTCAGATATCTGGAACCCTGTCCGACCCTCCCTTTTTCCATCGGAGAATTAATTCTCAGCGTGAGCACTAGGCATCTCATTGCGCCACTTGCTGTCGCCATCTCTTTTTCCTCCCGCCCCATCTCCACAAGTCATACATATGTATACACAGTAGCCATCTTCACGTCTTGAAATTGAGTATGCGCGTTGGTGTCACCTTCCTCCGCAGTTTATTCATTTTGCCTTCTCTGCCTCTCTTACGAAATGACATGACGAAAAGGCTGATGAGAGAATCTTACGTTGAGTATTTTCACCACGAGGTATTCTCTCACGCGTACACGGTATTTGAAATCGTCGGATGACTAAAAATATAGTGGGCGTTGCACAAGAAGCGCGCTCACATAAGTCTCATGTACATTGGTGTTTTGACCATTAAGTCTAGTATTAAATTCCTGATCGCGCTTCGAGACGTGTTTTTTTTGCCGTCAATGTTGCCGGCTAGACCGGACGTAGCAATATAGTACAATTAGTCTCATCCGTACACACAACCTAACGCCTATCGCTATGACTATGCTACGTTCATTTAAGCCACAAGTGTTAATACACACGCACATACCACTACTTTTTTCCTGCAGCACTTACAATTTCCTCAGTGAGCTCCCACTCGGGATCCCAATGCACGTACTGTGCCATAGCGATACTCAACAGCCACTCCGTCTTGACAATGCGAGGAACCATGTCGTGCATCTTCGCTAGCTCACGGAACTTCGCCCAGTTGTTGAATTCCCGCTTGTCAGCATCCGAAATCAAGTACAAGACATCGCCTTCGTCCTCGACCTGGTTTTGGCTAACTTCTTTGTCCGAGGTGTTAAGAATGCGCTTCGAGGCTGAGACGGTAGCTGCGCGACCTTTCCAGAGCGAACACTTGCCGCCGTTGACTTCGATGATGTCTTTGTACGTGTCGAAGCCACCAGCGACCTTCTCGGTGCAGAAGATGGTCCAATCTTTGAGAAGGCGGTGCTTGTTTTGCTTGGCGCGCTCAAGGGCTTCCGAGAGTTTGAAGTTGTTGGCTTTTTCAAACTCTTTGGCCTCAAGGAGATGCTTCTCAGTTGGTGGGAGTTTGTTGTTCTTGAGCGCAAAGTCGAGATAGCTTGTTGATACAAGAGTGGGCGCACACGCTATTGCAGCAATGAACTTCTTTGTTCGCACGGGTTGCGGCGCGCAAACAATATCTACTTTCTTGAAGTCGTCGGTGATGAACAGGCCAAGCTCGCGTAGACGCGCCTTATCCTTTGACTCCTTGTCTGCATTGTTGGCCCATCGGTCGTCTTTTGAGATCAGCATACGGAACTTGATGGGCGTAAGTTTGTCTTTTTTGGCTCGTTTCCCTTTTGCTGGAACATCTGCCATCTCCTCTTCTGTCTCTTCGTCTTCGTCGACCTCGTCAAACGAGCGTTTACTCGAGACAGAATCACGACCGCCCTTTGCTTGCTTTGCTCGTTCTTCTACCTCATCTTCTGTTCGCCGGCGCCCTCCATGTGTGACACCGCCCTTGCGCTTCATCTCCTTTTCAAATTGCGCAATGTCCGGTGCAGCATCGTGCAGCTTCGATAATGCACGATCCTTGGCGCCACGGCTACCAGGCGTGTGGTTCTCTTTTCCATCGGTCTGGCGCGGAGGTGCTGGGGTCTGCACACTGCCCCCTGATTTGGCACGCTTAGCCTTCTCAGCTGCAGGGGGACTTCGTGTTACTGGAGGTTCGCTTGCTCTTGGCGCTACACTCGATGCCGGGACGTTGTTTGTCTGAGGTGCAGCTTTTGCGGCCTTGACAGGTTTCGTTTGTTTTGAAAAGAATATCTTTTCAGTAGCCTCTCGGTCTATTTCGGTTTGACCCAAGACCTCCCCAAGGTTTATGCGCGACGGGAAATATGTATAACGGCCGTCCGTCAATGGCATCTCTCGGCATTTGGCGTAGCTGTCCTCAAGCCAAAGGTGGTTGATTATGTTGACTCCCCACTCGACTGCTGCCTCACACTTTTCGCTGTTTTTGTGTGCAGCGATAAGATGCGTATTGTCCTGTTTGAACGTCTTTGTGAATTCTGCACCCGTAGCCTTGATCAAGTTCTCTAGGTAGACTCGCGCTTCGCCTGTGTAGCTCGATATGCTGATTTTATAACTTTCGAAACCTGGAATGCCTTGAGGTGGCCGTGGATAGTGCAACATCCGGTGCATTGGGTTCGTCCAAATGCCGTGTGTGATGAGATAGTACAGCCAGGCCAGATTTCCTACGTCTTTCCGTGCTTGCGAAGCTTTGACATAATCAGCGCCTTCTCGGTAGTTGCAAATGTACATATCTGCCTCGTCTATTTTCGACGTCACATTGCCGCCGCCGGCCTTGATCATCCCCGTTATGATACCTCTGAGCTTGCTGCTGATGTTCAAGTCTTCTCCTAGCTTGACACTTTTCCCGTCGAAAGCTGTGATTGCACGTGGTGGCTCTAGATGCGGTGGTGGTGGCACAGGTTCGTTCTGCGGATCTGGGGTTGTCGCATCGCGAATCTGCTGGCTTGTTCGCGTGGGAGGAATCGCACCTAGATTGGTATCGGCAAGGATCTCGGGATTTGGCAGCACATAGGGGCGTTCTGATATCCTCCGACCAACTTTGAGACAGTCATCAAACCTGAGAATGTCAGTGCCGGCCGTGGTTTATACCTCGAACAAGAGCCTTACCAGTGGGGCAGAACGATTTCACACTGCAGGCGCTTGCTAGTCACGAGCTGGCACCGTGGCTCACTGATGTCTAGCGCAATAAGATGCGTTACGAATTTGGAGAGACTCGGTGCAACCTGCCCACCCAAGGCCAGCACGCCACCTTCAATAGCCTCTTTGTCTCCACGCGGTATGTCCCCACAGCATATGACCACGTCGTTCATGAAGAGCGCCGGATCCGGGCTGTACATTCGTGGATTCTTGGTTTTCATGGCCTGGAGGGACGCATCCACCCATGCTGGCTTCACGACGTGTATCATGAGATCGAGGGCGCGGTGGTAGTCTGGAAAGTCGGCTGTCTCAGAAATTATGTAACTGATTCTCTCAAGGTTCTCTATGCGGCCCTTGGGGGCATCGAATGGTACGACCGTTCCATGTGCGCTTGTAATAGCCTGTTCAATCTGCACATCATGTTAGTACCGCTTGCTCCTAAGAGGTGCTACGCGTCGCATACCTCGTGTATACGGTCTTGAGACAGCCCATTGGGGTATATGGTAAAGCTCAGCTCGTCGAAGAGCCCCGGAGAACTATCTTGCATTGTCGTGTCTTCCATGGCTGCGATTGTCTGGCATGTGCCTTGGTGTTGTCAACGAGCACTGGCGATATTCTCGTCCGACGCGCGATTGGCAGGCGCAATGACGAGGCGCGAACGCGACATGGTTCACGTGACTCTCCACACAAACACTTCCGATCCTGAATCCGTCATTGGCAAACTGTTTTACGTTCATATGCCCCTCGCATGGTAATCACTTTCGCAATTCCAGTCCCAGGTGCCCAAGACGCCTCCGGAATAGCCAATTTATCCGTAGTATACTTTTCGATCGACTCGCTGTGTCGAGGTCGTGTGGGGAGAAGTTGCGGATGGACCTCGGCATTCTCCCCCAGATTATGCCGGCAACTCGTCACGACACCTACTAGAGCATCAACCAACGCTTGTCTTTATCTTCTGGCGTGCACTTAGACATCCTTCTGTTCACTTTGATTGCACCTTTACCCGACTGAATAGCTCCCTTTCCTATTGTCGTTGTTCAAAGCCGAGGCGGTCGCGCGCAGATACCCCTTATCTAATCATGTCTTCCACGTATTTCCGGATAGATGAGCATAAGTTAGAGGCATCGCACATCCGTGGGTTTCCTCGAGCAACATCAACAAAGCAAGAGGAGGCGCTCCATTTGGCTGTCAAACAATACACGCCACTCCGCAACACAAGCCCGAAACCCGGAGACATTACCATCATCGCCGCGCATGCGAATGGATTTCCAAAAGAGCTATATGAACCGCTATGGGACGATCTTCTCCAGCGATGCGAGCAGTATGGTTTTGGTATCCGCGGAATCTGGATGGCAGATGTTGTGCACCAGGGCTGGAGCGGTGTGTTGAATGAAAACAAGCTGGGCAATGACCGTGTGTAAACCCTCATGACTGTACCCACCAAAAGACTAACTTGATGCAGCGTCGTGGCTGGATCACAGCAGAGATCTTCTCCACATGGTCAATGTCTTCCGCGACCAAATGCCTCGCCCCATCGTCGGCGTTGGCCACAGCATGGGCGGCTGCCAACTAGCCTATCTTGCTCTCCTTCATCCCAGGCTTTTCGAGACTCTAATCCTTGTCGACCCCGTCATACAAGGAAGGCTCTCTTTCAATGGTAACATATCTACAGCAGCTGCATCAGCGCGGCGTCGTGAGCGCTGGCCATCGCGCGAAGAAGCCGTGAAGAGTTTTGCAAAGAGCAAATTTTACCAGGCCTGGGATCCCCGTGTACTGGAGTGCTGGGTTCAAAATGGACTAAGAGACGTGCCGACAGGTCTATTCCCTGACGCGAAAAAGCCAGAGGTTACACTTACGACGACTAAGCACCAGGAAGTTCTGACGTTTCTGCGTTCCAACTTCACCTCCAGGCCAGGAGACAAGGAGCCCTCATCTGCAGAATTCACATTGAGCAATCCCAAGCTGAACAGGAGAACGCACCCAGATATGACGCCCTATGAGGAGCCTCAAACGCCCTTCTACCGCGGCGAGAGCACAATCGTCTTCCAACAGCTACCAACCCTCCGCCCTTCCGTTTTCTACATCTTTGGTGAACATTCTAACTTGACTGATGATGCAATCATCGAAGAGAAGATGCGACTGACAGGAAGCGGTGTCAACGGTAGCGGAGGACGTGCAGAGGGCCGTGTAGACAACGTTGTGATAAAAGGCACGGGACATCTGATACCCATGGAGAAGGTGGGAGAGAGTGCAGACCTCATTAGCGGATGGCTCAGCAAGGAAATGAAGAGATATTGGGATTGGGAACGTAAGACGGAAGAGGAGTGGGAGGGCAAACAAGGTATCGCGAGGAGTTTGCTGCCCGAGCGCTACATTGAGGAGTTGGACGGAATGCTCAAGCCACGAAAGAAGGAGCAGTCGAAGTTGTAGAACATCTCTTCTCTATTTTCCCGTAATACCCAGTATCAAAGAACATTTGGGCTGCTACTACAGCGCTTTCGCGTCGTTAACAATATACATCTAGATGGTTTGCTTAGCGCACTACATTGGACGAATCCCTTCTTTAATGCCGCTCCCCAAGCATTCTCTCTATGCCCACACTCTTAATCTTTCTTATTCTCTCCCCTTTCAGGATAGTAACCCCCCGCGAACTCCAAGCTGGCACCCTCCCACATCTCTGTCTTGACCTCCTTCCACGCACTCCACGGCCACCAACCCTGCTTCTCCGATATCCGCACCTCAATTGTCGCGAGAAAGCTCTCCTTGCAAAAATTCGCGCGATGGCCGTCTGGAAACGGACTCGCGAGACCAAACCACCCCGGCTCCTTTGGCGCGTGCGCCTTCAGCTCCAGCTTATGCGTGTAGTTACTTACAGACAACGAGAAAGTGCGCGAATCCCAGTCATGTACGACGCTCATGAAAGGCGAGAAGAGATTCAGATATGAGATGGAAAATGGCGGGACAAAGTCAAGATCGAGCGAGGGAGAACGGTAGCCGAGCAAGAAAGCGGTGTTGTAAAGGATCTTGCCGCCGGCAAGACACACGCCGCGTTTCTCGTCGTTGTCCCATGCTTGAACCCACATGTGCGCGTCAGGGAAACTATTCGCCCAGTTCTTTTCTTGGTGAATCGTTGCGCGGCTCTTTCTATCAGCAGCTGGAAAGTCGTTACCGAGAACTGGTATGTCGAGTTCGAAAGAAGCTGGGGAGCAGAGTGAATGCACGTGCCAATGGAGTGGAAATGGGAGGTGGACCATCCAGCCTTCTGGTGTGCTCTTGTCTGTTCGCCATGCTGTGTAGTCTTCACAGTGTGCTTCTAGACGCCAGCTTCCGTCGTCAGCTGCCAGTTTGTAGCTTGTGCGTCCGTCGGCGGAGGCCTTCATGACGCCTAGACCGGGGACTTGCAGCTCGAATGCCTTGCTCTTTTCGTCGGTGGTGACGCGCTTGATTTCCTTGACAAAGTGCTCGCGCTGAAATATCGGATGTCCAGTTGATGGATAGTAGGTAAAAGATACCATGTGTGGTCTGGAGGGCGCATTGGGTACAGAGCAGATGATCAAGGCGATGTGGGAGCCAGATGCAAGGTCGAACTTGGAGTAGTAGCCCTCGAATTGTGAGGATGGGTGAGGAGCGTAGTGCTCCATGATTATTTTTTTTTCTAGGTCCTCCGTTGATTTCTGGGGTAATGTAGAAGTGTTTATGGAGTTGCGATTGAAGTGTTACATTGTTGGGGTGGACATCATGCGCTTGTGGAACTCATGACGTAGTTAAAGAAAGGTCGCGTTTCGCATTGCCTAGAGCTGCGAGGCTGATATAGCTCACTATAGATTGTATCTATCCGACGTATAGTCTTTGCTAGTATTAGTTTTGCAGTTTTTCAAAGAGGCGATATGCGGCTTTCATCATCTGTGTAACTACACGCAGCGCATGTCCCTTCATACAGGCTAATCCTGCCCTGGTTTCGTGCAGTGCGCGTCCTCTTTTCTCCACCTGTAACTTATTTTCGAGTAAGTCAATCCCATCAAAGGACCAGTAGGGGAATATAGGCACGATTTCTGGCAGAAAGAGCTGTTTGTACAAGCCATGTAGGTCGCACAGTCCACTTTGTGAACATGGCAAGTCGACGTGTGGCTGTCTTAGATACCCGAGAGACGTTGATACTGGAAACGGGCGTTGGCATTCCTCTAAGCGTGATTTTGGAATCATGTTCTTCTTCTCCTCTTTCTCGCTTCGCCCCCCTTATCGTTCTTCCAACTTCCGGCGTAATGATGGGTTACCAGGGCCGGTGGCAAGAGCTCTTCTTGTTCCGGTTTGTATGTATTCCCGTTCCCTGCGAACGAACGAGCTGGCATGACCAAAACATCTCCGACCAAGACCGGCCGCACGATCCCATTTAGCTCGGTCATATCGATGGTGGTGTTAAGCTCCTTCTCCAAGCTGTGGAAGACGCCGCTCGTCAGACGCCGAGGACCCGTGAAATCAACAACGTCGCCCATCATCTTCAGTGTAATATCGGCGGTTGTGACGTTGTGTTCAGCAGTCTTTTCCTGCACCTCCTGGAGAATTTCATCTACAACATTCATCATGTGCGGGGATCGTGGTTTTGCCATGAAAGTCCAGCTAGCAAACTGACGTGGGAACGGCTCATCCCAGCCAACGTCGAATTCCCATCCTGCTACAATGGTGGCATTCTGGCGATACTCGGATGGCACCCACTCGTCCATGGGAATGCCCTCGCAGGATACGTCTAGATCAGACCATACACCTCCTTGATCCCAGAGCAGCAGGTACCGTAGCATATCAGCTTTATAGATGGGGACAGGAAACGAGAGATAGGTGTCGACAATATCGGGTCGAAAAGCGAAGGTCTTGCGGACATATTCGTCCCCACTCTCGTCGGTCATGAAGGTCGCCTTGTACTCGGGATTGCCCTGAATGCAGCTATCGGTCCATTCTCTTGCCTCTTCGGAGAGGCCCTTGGGGCCAAGCTTGTACCAAAGAAGTTTGGGTATTTCCTTTGTGGTGTGTTGCGGAGATCCGAATGGGCCGGTTATGCGGATGGTCATGCTGTTCTGGATGAAAAGGAAGTGGTATACCAACCCGATCACGCACAGCGCAATCAAGGTGTAGTAATTGAAGAACTTGGCTAACTGCGGCTGTCGTAGCATTATGATGGGGAAAAGGTTTTTGAAGGAGAGACTGAGAAAGAGTGAGAAAGGAGAGGGTGCAACGTCGCAAGACAGCCATTTAATTAGGTCTTATCCTATCCCTAATTCACCGAAAATGCACCTTGAAGAAGATAGCCAATCGCGGCGGGGAGACGGGCCGCTTACGACTCTGCTCATCGAGCATGCACAATTTCAGACAATGGTGAGCCCCGGGTGACATTGGCGCGCAAACCCTCCAAGCCAGCATGATGCCGCTAACTGACAGACGGTGAGCAGGTGTGTGCGCAATGCTACTGGCTAAGCGCAAGGCTGTTTTAGAAACCGGTGAAAACATTCAGCTTTGGAAAGCCTTAGAGAAAAAGGGGAGCCCGCTAGCACGACGTAGAACTGCCGTGGCTTGTTGTTCTGAAATCTGTCAGCTGTTGAACGTTGACTAGCATGGCGTACCATGCAAAGCGTCCGACGCCAGGGCGCACCCATTTATCTGCTACGGCCAGCCAGGGAAACCCTTCGTATGCGCGCCCGCGCCTCTTCTCGTATTGAATCCGTCCACACTACTCTGTATCAGTCATGCAGATATGGCTGTACACATCTTACTGGGTTTGTTCCTAATGCAGGGCAACAGAGTTCGACACATCAAGGGCTAGCCTCAGAAATGTGAGAGCATGAGGCTGAGGGGTGGCCAATGGTTTAAGTTTAGCCCGAAACATGGGGAATTTGTCCGATCCACGCGTCGCGGGCCGCCGACGGATTTACGCTAGCTTCGCATTTGGAGTTGATGGTGCTCAACGACTTTGGCGCATATCGTCCAATCCTTCGTTTCCCCGATTTTTGTCGTTGCACTTTCTTTAGGGGTCATTGCTATCCCAAAGACGTGAGGGAACGATCCCGCGTGCACAGTCGGCGAGCAGATGGTGGTGGATAGAAAAGCAGTGTTGACTGTTTTTATGTTTTCTACAGTAGTCCAATCTTACTGTAGATAGTTAGTGCGTGCAATAATTTAGTTAGATAGGACTATAGAGCGCGACTTAAGGACTATTATTACAAAAATCCGATCTGCTCTGCTCCTTGCAGTCGCTTGCATTTCAACAATGTCATGCTTACTGTTTGAGTCCAGGACTGAAGGCGCAGAGCTATGCAAATCATGACTTTTAGATTAATATAGAGAGTTATGTATATTTTGAAGATATTCGATTGCATCAGATTTGACTTTAAACTCCTTCGTTCCGAGAAACACATTTCTAAAGATTCCTAAAATCCATGTAGTAATACACACCAAGTGAGAACGGCTAGTGGAAGCGAGCCCTTCGTCTTTCAGACCGTTTGATAGCTCTGGTCTAGTCTCTGTGACAATTGTGGGATTGATAGTTCCCTCACCTGGTTGCAAAAAGCGGCTGCGGTCTAAGATTGGGATGACAGACACGCAGAGGGAAGACACCAGGCTTTGCGCTTGGTCGAGTATCGCAAGATGATCAGCGATATTCAACTGTATGTTGTTTTTGTGTAGAAACAAGCTCGTACAGTACAGAAGCTTCAGGACTAGCACATATGTGCAGATGTATTGGCCAAAGACAAAGGCCTTCTGTACTAATAATATATCACTCAATCTTTCGAAGCTCCCATAAGGTAAGGGGAAGATGGGCGATGAAAGCTCCCAGGATACTTCATGCCTGATGCCTTCGAGGCGGTCGCACAAAACCTTGGCCTGAACAGCGTATGACCACACGCGGTCTTCTTCTAATGGCAAGCTCGCGTCCAGTGACTGCCAGGTGAGGACCTGTTTTTTCAAGCACAGAACCTGCCGCATGATGTGCTGTACAGTAAACACAGTGCTATTGTGTGCCGATGCCACTTCGGGCAACGTAAAAATCAAATCCTGGTCCTCGCCGGCTGACCATAGCGCGGTCAGCAAGACATGGCCTCTCGTTGCTACGTATAGCGATTGTGAGGCTTCCGAGTCGAAGGGTGTAGATGCCCGCTGTCGGATGAGTGCGAGAGCGCCTCTCAGGTGGGGGCGACTATGCTGGAGTGCAGCGTTTCGGTATTGTTGGGCAAAGTCCATGCATAGGATTGCCATGAGCGTCTCGTCCTTCCAACGTTGGAGCGGATCTGCCAATGCTGTGCCAACTGCTCGAACAGCAGCGAGCTCAGCTCCAGTGACCAGAGGCTGCACATAGTCTTGGGCATAGTGGGTGGTGGCTACTGTGAGCGCCATGACCGAAACGGCGAGAGGCAAAGCAGATGAAGGTGCCGCAGCGTTGTATAGAGGCAAAATGTGGTCAAAGTACTCATTGCCCAGCGGCCACTCAAGGCGGGTTGGAAGTAAGCATTGTCGGAAGAAGAAGGCTGTCACCACGTCATGTGGATTGGAGTGTACTTGCGGCGGCAGTGTAGATGGTCTCGCGCTTGCTCGCTTGCTTTGGCGCGCGAAAACGGCCTTGCTTTCGTCTTTGAAGACAACACCGTTGACGTCGCGGTATCCAGGACACGTCTGTCCTCGCATGATGCACTTTCTGCACGCTGGTCTCGCCTTGTCGCACCCAACGTGGCGCTCTCTGCATGCTCGGCAGCCAGCGCTAGGTCCGCGGTTCACCATCGTCTCGTCTCGTTGGGCCGTCGGCCACGGTAGCCGGAGTCCAGTATCTGCAGGCCTTTATCAGTTGCGTCTGATACTTGACAGGATGTGGTCTGAAGTATTCACATCTCCCACAGGACGACGACAGCTGCGCCGCATAGATCTGGTGGGGCATGCGCTTTTCGCTTTGCCCGTTTCAGTAGACGTTGCGATTGTGGTTAGAGCATAATACCTTCGTCATCGTGCCATGCAGGTAATGGCTTGGCTCTGTAATGTTTCCGGATATACAACAACACGTTGTATAGCAATCCTTCGCACATATCGCAAAATCGAGCATAATTGGTTAGCTCAGGCCCCCAGATCGTTGAAAACCACCCAGTGTCTTGCTTCAATATGCTGCGGCTCAGTGAATCTACGATCGGCCATGTCAATTCCATTGGCTTGAAATCACAGCAAAAACATAGCGGGTCTCGATACCCGGGGCTTAGCAAGCACGCTACATACCATCTGGGCGGGACGGTCACTGTCCAGCCGTCTTGGCACAACTGTTGTATACCACTTCGCCATGACTAATGATGGAATCTGCGTCGAGAACTTTAATAAGATACATAGAGATCTTTTAGTTATGCACCTAGGTGCGTCATGCTAGGAGCGACTATGCTGCTATGGGAGGTAACCGCGACATAGGGATCCTTTTGTCAGCTACCAGGTAGTCAAGGCATGGGACATCGAGATCGCAAGGTACAGCTCAAGCATCGACATCAGCAGGAAGAGCATCTATGATCGTGGCTGAGATTCCATTCAGCCGTGTACTTGAATGGTTCTGCCTGGACGCGGTAGGAGCATACTAGTATATAAGTTCAACGCATGCTCTGTTGTAGCAGCTACCAAATCCTCATCACCTTCCACTACCAGTTTTATACATCTCTCATAAAGAAAGAGTGTCCATCTAATTCATTGTTTCTGATAACAACATGAGAAAGTCTCTGCTATCAACAACGGCACTCGCGTGCGCGAGTGTCGCCGCAGCTATAGAGTATTGTCCTCCAGCAGGCATCCCACTGCTACCACTTCCCGACCTTTCCATCGCCCCCCAGTTCGATCCTGAGCCACTGAAGGCTGCATTGGACCGATTGAACAGAGAAGCGATTCTCTTCAATACGTCTTCGACCTCATACTCGGTCTCGATAACCACGACTGAAGATACCGTTTTTGAGTACCATTGGACTGCGCCAAACGTCAACACTACAGTTGGCGTCAGCGAGGTCAATGGCGACACAATCTACCGCATCTTCTCGGTCACGAAGCTGTTTACCGTCCTTTCTGCATTGCTCCAGGAAGGACTGGACATGGACGATCTTGTTTCCAAATATGTACCGCAGCTTGAAGGCTCGAAGAACTTCGAGAACACGACTTTGAGAATGCTAGCCAGCCATCTGTCTGGCTCTCCGCGCGATGGTAAGGCTATGGCTGGAGGAATGATCCAACAAGACAACAGCTGACTCTTTGCACTTAGGCTACGCCTTCGACACTTCTCTTCGGGGACCTCCTGATTTCCTACAGGGCGAATTCGGCTTGCCGGCAAACGCTACTGTCCCTGAAGGCTTCCCTGCTTGCAACTCCGTAGAAACTGGCCTATGCACTGGTCCAGCGGGTAAGCATTCCTTGAGAGCGTGCCACTGTTTACCGTCCTTACTGAACCCGTCCCAGAATTTCTCGAAGGAGCGCTCTTCACTAACTATCTATGGCCGGTTGGTCGTACTCCTGCATACTCAAACTACGCCTTCATCATTCTTGGCTACGCTATCGAGTCCTTCACAGGCAAATCGCTTCGAGACGTCATCGCGGACAGCATCGCGGGCCCCCTGGGTTTGAGCTCGGCGACGGGCCTGGACAGTCAGGATGCATCGCTGATGGTCATACCTGGAGAGGTCGCTCACCTCGGTACTCGGGACATAGGGGAAATGAACGGGTGAGTCAACTCAGACCCTAGCAGTCTAGTCACACTATCTTGCTATCTACTTCTGATTAGGCTCGAGGATCCGTACTAATTCGCTAATTCCTACAGAACTGCCGGCATGTTCTCAACGCCCAACGACCTCGCCCGCTTTGTTCGCGGCCTCCTCAACAACGAGCTACTCTCGAGCACCGACACGGCCAAATGGTTGAAGCCCGCCTCCTTCACCTCCTCTTCTAAGGGCGAAGCTGTTGGCATGCCATGGACCGTCTTACGTCCCACAAACCTTGGCCTTGACTCAGGCAAGAGACCTGTCGATATATACACCATACCCGGCGGAGCTGGATACTACAACGCCTACCTAGCCATGATTCCGGAGTACCAGATCGGTTACACCGTCAATGTGGCTGGTGTGGGCGACGATCCGGCGCTGCGAGCCCTGCTTGACCACCTTGTGCGCTACTCTGTCCCGCATTTTGACACCGTAGGACGGGAGCAGGCCAGGGAAAACTATGCGGGCCGCTATGGTAGTGATGGATCGGTGATCGAACTGGTGGTCGATGATGGTCCGGGTCTCAAGGTGGAGAACTGGACCACTGGTGGCAAAGCTGTTTCTGATGCGTGGGTTGAGTTTTTTGGTTCTGCTGCCCTGGATGCGGTTGATGCAGACGTCAGAATCTATCCCGTAGGGGCAGAAAACCGTTGGCGGGTGGCCTTCAGGGGCATTTCCGATATGAACAGTACGGGTATCTTTGAGGATGCTTGCTATACTTGGTTCAGTCATGGGGCGTGGCTACATGCTGGTCTGTTGGTAGATGAGATGATGATTACTCTTGGTGAGAATGGGACGGCGACGGAGGTCAGTGTGCCAGGCCTTCGGCAGAATATGGCCAGGTCTTGAACAGGGATCGGGCCGCTGAAGGGTAATTTGATCAATATGGGGGCATGCTGGTGAACGAAGGTAGACTCATCTACAGACAGCAACAATTGAATACTCTCGCACTACCAAATGTTTACTTCAAATCCGTCAGTGAATCGTTGAGGGCATCGCAGTTTTAGCAGTCACACTAGTCCCTAATCCGGTTGCATAGTTTTTAAATAGAGATAGCCTACTACAGTCACACAGTCACTCCTTAATACTGATGAAATATGCCCATTAGCTCTTCTAAACAAACCGTAGATCCTTAGACTGATAGTGCGGAGGATTGGCTCATTCGCATAGCTTTTTCACCTCATGTAAAAGGCTATCTATAGAGAGTTTGACTGTGTACTGTGTTTTTCTCATGGTACAGCTCTTATCTAGCCATTTCACAGGACCCAAAAATTAGCCAAGTTGCGGTATATCTCCAAAGTAATTTTGAACTATTGTTATGGACAAATAACGTATAAACAACAGCCCACAGTCTAATTGAGCGTATGAAATGACACTGGTGTGATCCTATTCACGCTTCGAAAAAATTCATGATGATCATCTGTTCTTAGCCTGATATGGCAGCACTGTGTCACACCCACAGCATTTGGCCTTCCTGTTGTGCAGGCAGATTCAGCTTGGAAGCAATGATCAACTAAGACGAAAGTGTGACCTGGCAGCTACAGCTCTATTATCTGTTGGGGGTTATAGTAATTTTTTAGCCTTCTAGAGACCAAACAATCATCAATGAGGCGAGGGACAACATAGTGTAGAGTGGAAGTGTTTAGTACTTCGGAGATAGGTAGCGAAAATACAATCAACACATGCTTGTCTAACGCAACGAAAAGCGCAAACGTTATTAGGCGGCTTAACCGCTACTCTGATTTCGCGTCTTTATATTACTCAAGACATATCTTTAGTAAGTATTCGACAAGGTGTACTTCTAGAATTTCAGTATTAGCATCAGCGCAGAGCTTGTGAGAATTGAAAGTCGATTCATCACTTGAGTTTGGTTAAGATCCTACCGTTTCTCAGCCGATTTGAGTTGTCGAGCATTGTTCTGGTCATTAGATCTCGCTTAAATTCTAAGGCCAGGGTAGATGCCGTGAATACACATGTATGCCAATAAGCGATCTTGCTCGGAATAGTCTGCTCTTTTGCTGGCTTGTCACGAGGGTGGAACGCCTAACCAGCAATTCAGACTTGGCAGCGCGGCAATGAGGGCATTTCATTCTTAGGGCCTGTTCGGTGGCACTCCAGTTTCGCTGTCAGGTTCTGCAAGCTGCTAGTTTTTGATCTAAAAGCTGTAACCCGCCTACTATTCGGTAGAATCCCAGGTTTAGTTTCATTCAGCTGGAATCTAATTTGTTAATACTAACGCAGTAGATAGACGTCTTAGATTAGCGTTAACGTTAATACGCACGTGAATAGAGCGGATAAGATTTATCACGTGACTAAACTTAGACTAGAATAAAGATATGAGCTAGACACGCTTCTAGCTTCGCAATAAAGTTTAGTGTTGTTAAGCTCGCCACTAAAAATCCTAGCCTAGTCTCCTGCCACTGAAACTGCCACCGGATACCGAATAGGCGCTTAGTGCTATCGTGTGATTAGAAATCTTAACTCCGCTGATCGGATTTTGTAGCTATAGTCCGAAACCTTGCACATGTCTCACAACCCCTTGCGATTCCTATTGAGTCGTAATATTACCAATCTACAACGATCATGCTTCAAATCTTCCCATAGTCAACATGTATAAATGCCTGGGCAGAACTACAGCAAGAACACATCTACCACCCACTGCTGCAGCCAGGTCATAGTTCTCTAATATAACTGCTAATCTATTGAGCACAATTGATTCATTGCACTACTTGAACATACAGTGATGGCATCTGTTCTCATCACTGGGGCCTCTCGGGGACTGGGACTCGCATTTGTCAAGGAACTAGTCACTCGCCCAAGCTCGGAGGTCAGCAAGATCATTGCTGCTGCGCGTGGAGAAGCACCTGCTCTGAATGAGATTGCCTCGTCCTCAGCCGGCCGTGTCTCCGTCGTCAAGCTCGATGTCACAGACCAAGACTCTATCAAGCAGGCTGTTACTGAGACCGAGTCAATTCTGGGCGGCCAAGGTCTTGATGTTTTGATTAACAATGCTGGTATCTGCCAATATGCTTTGGGCGGCATCTCAACAATGTATGTTTTTCTGCTTTCGTCCCAGGAACTCGATCAAAGGATTCAACGAAGATCTCTGACGATGATGCTAACATCACAGGAACAATCTTGAGGAGAGCTTCAAAGTCAACGTTATGGGTGTTCATTGGACCACAAAGGCTTTCCTTCCTCTACTGCGAAAAGGTAGCCTGAAGAAGGTCGCCAATATGTAAGATCGTATTTTGTGTTGTCGGCAATTAGATTTCGATGTACGCTGACCGACTTCAAGGACTACTACTCTCGGCTCCATAGCCCTGGCTGCCAGTGTTGCCGGCTTCCCAGCTCCAGCTTACAAGATCTCCAAGGCCACTCTCAACGCACTGACAGTTCAGTGGGCCCTAGAATATGAGAAAGAAGGCTTTAGCTTCATTGCTCTATGCCCTGGAGTAAGTCTCACATCCTCTTTTGTTGACTAGTGGGAGGCAAGCTGACTTTTTTTTCTTGCATAGTGGCTCAAGACCGACCTGGGTGGAGGCGATATGGCCGACTTGACTGCGGACGAGGGTGCCAAGGCTTCTCTAGATATTATTTTCAAGGAAGGTCAAGAATATAATGGCAAGATGCCCAAGGTGTTCGTCAAGGGCTGGGAGAATGCAAAGGGTCCGAACGTGTACGACGGCACCAACGCTCCATGGTAGAAAATGGCATTGTTCATATATCTATCCATGAAGTAAGAGACTGCCTAAGACAAGGATAGTCTGGTTCGGCACAGGTCCTGACGGTGCTGTTTGTGTAAATATCGATTTATCGCAGACCAATTCAACCTTGTGCTCGCAATCTGAGGTCATACGTAGGCGACACGCTCATGCCTTCGATTCACCTGAATTCTGTCCCATATCTCCAAAGGCACCAAGGCGAGTAATCATGACCTGCCAGTAACCACAACCTTCTTGTAATTCTGATCTTCCCCCAATAGCTCATCCGACAACCTGTCCCATTCACTTCTAAGCAAAGCAGCCTTTTCCGGACTCCTAGGAACGAAGCGACACTCAAATGGAGCAGGAAAACCATGTACAGTGCCCACCATGGCGTCTCGATCAACAGGCAATGCGTTGCCATTAGTGTCAATTTCTGGGAGAATCTCGAAAGCCCACAGAATCCTTGCGAAGAAAATAGTCGTAGCATTAGTTGCAAGGTGAATTCCAGGGCACGTTCTCCTCCCAGCACCAAATGAGTATAGGCCACAATCTTCTGTGTTGGTTGCGGTGGCCGACTGATAGACTGATGAGTCCTTATGTCTTTCTGGGCGGAACTCTCGTGGGTCGGCGAAATCTTGCTCGTCGTTGTTGGCGGCCCACACTGCAGTGACGATTCTGGCGCCTTTCGGGATGCGAAAGCTCCCGTAACGGTCTTCCTTTGAAGTGGCGTGTTGGAAACCGTTGATGGATGTTGGGGCCCATCGAAGCGCCTCTTTTATAATGGCTGAGAGGTACTTCAGTTGCGGAATGTGTTCTCCTGCTGGAAGTTTGTCGGCTCCTACGACCGCATGGAGTTCTTCGATTGCCTTTTGCTGAACCCGAGGATATAACATCATAGCCTGTAAATTGTTAATAACCACTTCGAGACAGTACACACTGCTCTTGCATTACCTTGATAAATCCGTGTGTCGTAGCTCTTGTAGTATCTGCGCCTCCTTCATAAGCGACTCCGGCAGTATATGCGGCCAGATGGTCTGTCAACAATTCACCGTCGGGAGTGCCGGCCCACTTCTTCTGAGATGCAGCAATGTCACGAGAAAAGCCTGCGTAAATCCATTAGAGACAATGATAAAAGCCAGCTGGAAGCTAGTTCTTACATGGTATGTTGCTCTTCAACCCTCGTTCATAGTACTCGTAGAAGCAAGCTTTCTCACTCAAATATGCTTTACGGGCATCACGAGCCAATGGATTGATGGACCACGGAATCCAATCAATCAAAGGCCTAATCGCGGGGAACCAGTCCATCAACGTCGACGATGCTACAGCGTTGAAAAAACCATGCCCATTACTTGTAAGGCGCTTGGTCTCTGGGCTGTCCATATCAGGAAGTCGGATGCCGTAAGCAATGCTTGTAGCAACACTCGCGTTCGCACGGGCAACGCCACTTCGCCAATCGCGAGGCCTTTCGAGGAGATCCATGCAGAGCTTGAGAGCTTCTAGCTCCTGATATGGATAGTATTTCTTGGCCGCAGTGATGTTTAGCACCGAGTGATAGAGTTTGCGTTCTAGTCGCCATATAGCGTCATAACTGCGGAACACAACTCTTGAATTATCGAACAACTTGCGAGCCCAGAGATCGGGACGATCAGCATAGATAACTCCTTTCTTGTCTACCAACTCCTTGATGATGTGCCCTTTGGTGATCACGACTGTCACTTGTTGACCAGCCATGAGGGAGAAAATGGGGCCATCTGTGTGTTGACGATTAGTGGACTTCGATGTCGTTACAGATCCAAATTGCGTTACTGCACTAACAATTTTTGGCCCATTCCTGATATTTGAGGTGTATGTCGATGCCGTCTTTCGGGAACTGGTGAAGATTGCCAATGATAGGCAAAGTAGGCGGTCCTGGTGGAAGGTCATGCGGGCGTCTTCCGACGCGAAAGAAGAGGAAAAGAAGAAGCAGAGCGCCCAGCAACATGGCAGTGGGCTTTGTAGACGCATCATATAAGAGTTCGGTGATCGCCATCTTGGACAATTGCTGTGGGACAACGCACAAGATCTTGAGTGCTTGTTTTTGAAAACTTTGACCTGCTTCTTGTACGTTCCTGTTAGCAGAAAAGCGCATTGTCAACTGACGGAGAGGAAGACGTACTAGGCAGGTGCAACGGGCATCAGGCTTGTGCAAGAGCCAATCAAAGGTCTGCCGATCTCGGACGGTCGGCCCATTGAGTAGAAGAGCTTAGCGTAGCCTTCATACGCAGAGAGTTTCGATCACAGTCGGAGTTCTGCAGAGACCGAAGAGCAAGATAGTTGGCGGAGCATCGGCTCGCAGGCTGAAAGTGCTTACACAAGTCCACATATAGAGAGAGAGTGCAGTTGCGTTCGGGTCCATTCATCTGGTCCTCATTGCGTTGCATTCAGAGACTCTTGTTATTGAAGAAACAACCCTACTTCGTAAGCCAGTAAGATTGCAGGAACCCTGATCGACATGACTCCCGTTCCGCAGCGGAGGCCCGTGCGCGTCGCCAATCGCAGTAGCACCGAGGTTGACCTGGGTTACTACATGTACAACCAAGCCAAGCATGGTCTTGTGGATGTGATCACAGGCGATTACCTCGCGGAAGCCAATCTAGCCAACGATGCTGTGGCTGTTGCAAATGGGCAACATGAGGGCTGGCATCGAGATGACGGCTGAACTACTCGCCGAAAAGAAGATCAAACTCATCATCAATAGCGGATTGTTGAATCCAAAAAGCTTTGCATTCAAGACGCACGAATATGTGAAATCCAAGAAATTGCCTCTGACTGTTGCCTACATTGATGGCGATGATCCTATGCCAACTCTCGATCAAATACTCGAATCAATCTGGCATCTTGATACGCCCAATTCGAAAGTAAACCTCACCGACAATGCCAAGGTATTCCTACAAGACAGGCAGAAGTACCCAATTTTTTCATCAAATGCCTATCTAGGCATTCGTGCCATCCGTGCAGGACTGGAACAGGGCGCTAGCATCATCATCATTCGCGGACGGGTGTCGGCATGACCTGGCGCCTTATCAAAAATCCTGTTCATCTTTTCTTTTTTGCAGTAGTTCGCGTAAGCTCTATGACGATATTGTTAGTATCTAAGTAGTAACATATGTATACAGACTCGTGTACAGTGCTTACCTCTAGAGAGGAGCTGCTTGATAGTAGAGTGGTGGCGAGTAGCTTCTTCCGATCTTGAACTTTGAGAATGTGCTATTGATAGTCGCGTTAGTTCGAATTGCATGGGTCGACGAGTAGCTTGTAGCTGCTCGTTCGAAGTTTGCAATGGAGCAAGTACCTCTTCGAAGGAGTCGTCCATAACGTAGCGTATAGTCGTTACAGGACGAGTCTGTCCTAGACGATGAACTCGAGCAAGCGCTTGATCTTCTAGAGACGGATTCCATTGGGGTTCGAGAAGGTGTACTCTCGAAGCCGCGGTCAGGTCCAGACTCAAACATTTGTCAGCAAATCTGATGAGCCGGCAGATAATACTTTTGTAAACCTACCCACACGCGCCACAACCGATCGTAACCAATATAACCTGTATAACAGGGTCGTTATGAAATTGGTGTATGGCGTGACTCCTGTTCTTGAGCTGAACTTTGCCGTCAATTCGGACTGATTGTATGATGCCATTCGGATCACGGCAAAAGGCCTTTTCCACCATGTCGAGACTTGATGTCCAACACGAGAATACTACACTACGAGGAAGTCAATGGCGAGATACGTTCGGGGCTTCTAGTAGACTCACTGTTTTTCTTGCGGACATGATCTGATCTGCGACACAAGTACTGATATTTTGCTTGAAATATCGTCGCTATAGTCCCCCTCCATTGCAGTGGGGGTGAGGTCATGAGTAGGCGTGAGCCTGGGAGAAGGTAAGAAGGATGTCAAGGGACGAAGTTGACATGGCCTCGACTGCTCTGTGCAAGTGCAAAAGTTTAGTGTTTGATATTGAAGAATCTCAGAGCAGCTAGCGCAGTAGAAGCTGCGGCAAGCCGAATAGTAGACTTGAGGTTGCTCAGTATTCCGAAGTCCACTACTAAACGTTGATGCTTCGACTGGTTGCAGGCAATGTGCACAATATTCCCCACTCATTGAGAAGCGAGCTTTCATCATAGATGTCCTCTCATCGGTGCTGTTGGGTTGCGGAGAGCATCTGGATCTTGAGAGAAGAACGACGCCGAGGTTGCAAAATAGACGCAGCTTGTTGATTTGTTGTATGATAGATATCCAGGGCCCGTCAGATTGGCTGCCATTTTCTGTGACACGGTCCAGCATGTCGATGGCAGGTTGCTCAATCTGGCGATAGTGTTCTTTTTCCTTGCGGGTGAATGGCACTCTTATCAATTTGTCCTCTCTATCAGGCAGATCTAAGACAGCCGTTGTTCGGCGTATCATGATGCACGAGAGAAGTTTCTTGAAGCTCTCAGCGGCCTCATCAGCGGGTCTGGAACGCCACATATGCGTGACGTCGTTATCAAAGACCTTTGGGTCGTCGTAAGGTGAGAAGTGGAGGAATTTGAAAAGGCTATGAAAGTCAAGTAGGCTATTCTGGATTGGCGTCCCCGAGATTGCCCATCTAGATGTTGCCTGTAGCGCGGTTATTGCTTGCGCCGTCGAGGTGTTGTGGTTACGTATTATATGTGCTGCAAAGCTAGCAATTAGTTTCAGGCTCAAACTATGAAGCACATTCCAGACCTACCCTCATCAAGTACAACACGTTTCCAATGGTAAGAAAACACAGAGTCACTACTCTGAACACGATTACGGTGTTCCCTCTCGATGGTCTGATAGGTAGTGAATACTATTTCTGGTAATGCGATTAGGCGTCAGTCTCTTCATCTACTACTGTCTGTGCATCAACAAAACGTACCAGGCGGCCTTTCCTTAGTGCTTGTTCTGAATCTTTGCCTACCATGGTGCATGAGCCATGTCAACCTGCCGGCATGCACATGACTATAAAGGTTAGCAAGTGCGATGCGCATAGAATAAGGTGTCGTACTTTCTTAGCTGTAGTTCCCAGACATTAAACACTACAAAATAACATCAGCATACGTAGAGTTGCATTATGCAAGTACCCTTACAGCTCGGTGGCACCACAATCAGAGTTGAGTGTACAAAATTCGCAGATGCAGGAAAACCCATGTATGAATCGTTGCTCGGGGTGCGGTCTTGATCAGAAGCAATCAGAGCTATCATGCTCAGCGTCTTCCCAAGACCCATTTCGTCAGCTAACAATCCGCCAAGCCACAAAGGCCCAGGAACAGATCTAGCTTCATCGTTTACAAGATTCACATAACTGAAGCACGTCAAGATTTAGCATCGACTTCCAAAAAGACACTTGATAGATACGCACGTAGATTGTTCCCCCCTCGTCTTTCGCAGCCATACACCTAAACCATCCTGATTTGGATGTAGACCTCGTTCTCGTCTCAAGAGGAAAGTGAGCGCTTGTTTCTGATGCCTGTGATTAAGTGTCAGAAGCTTCGTCTATACCAAGGGGCAGTCCGCATACAGCTTCAACTCGGTTCGCAAAGCCATCGGGTTAGCCGATAACTCAAAATCACTGGTAGTCTCGAAACCAGACAGCACGTCAAGAGAGGCTCGCGCAAATTCGTTCACATGCAGTTGCTGCGGCTGCGACAATGCAAAAGTCATTGGAGGCTGTTCATGAAGGCTAAAGAGACATTGAGGGTTCATGTAGGGGACGTTGCGCTCACAACCAACAGGATCATCCAGATAGCAGCCAGCCTGGTCCACAAAATCGCCCACATCACTCAAGCGGCGTCTGGGACCATATATTATGACCCCAAGGAATTGAAAATCATCCTTAGGCCGCCTTCTTTCAGTTATGGGAGTAATTGGGGTCGAGGAGAGTAGAAATTGCAAAATGAGCTCGTCGTCGGCAATCAGCCCCCGTAGTAGACCACTGCCATATTCGTCTAGGCTTCCAGTCAGTTCGCCAGAGACACCGTAGTGGATTGTACGAGGAGGTTCGAAGCGAATGAGATGCTGGGGCGAGGCAGAGAAGACAGTGTGTTGGAGAGGCGCGTTCACTTTTAAGTCGGATATCTGAGCAGTGTAAGCATAGACTTTAGATTTGAGCTGAGTCGACGAACCATGCCATAGCAAACCAAGCTGTCTTCGCATGTTCCTTCTGCCGTTGCGCCGGGAGCAGGTAAAGACGCGGTGTGCACAGAGGGTTCACATTCAAACCTGTTGCAAACGCCCTCGATTGCGACGTCCACTTCAGAGGGTGTATCCAGTCGTCGCCGTTTTGGAGCTGGAGCAGCCAGGTCATCGACAAATATTTGAGGCAGATAGTCCGGCATGCTGTGGGCTGACTAAAGGCGTGGAAAGCGGCGTTTTATGAATCGTCATGGTGGAGGACGGCTGAACGCTGCAAGCGCTCGCTACTGGGGCTGAGCAAGGCTGCGACTGGAGGCTGTGCAGACTTATTGTCGGCCTTAAGTGTGCCACTAGCCAGTTTTATTCGTCTGCTTCTTGATCCAACACACATTGTTCCCGTACGAGAGGCCGGCATCATCCAAAGTTCAAAACTCCAGGTCTGATCACGCCAACAGCTCGTGCGCGCGGCCCGATGGCGGCCCCTTCCGCCCAAGCGCGCCGAACACTTCAAGACGCGTTTGAGCGGTTCGCTTCAGCTGTTGCACCAGACGACCGGCGCCTATTCCATAACACCCAGCTCGAAGATGTCCGCAATGAGGCGATACGGATCGAGCGACAACTCCGCGCTCGACGCATGCAAAAGAACATGGCCCGGCTCGATCCATTTTTGCGGGGAATGGAGCATTACTCCAAGGTAGTCGAGGTGCTGTGCAACGGCACACCGTATCTTGCATGGATCTGGGCACCAGTGAAGCTGATGCTTATGGTGAGCCCTTCGCTTTCTCAAAATGTATTTTGTTTACAGTGGCCGACAGATCACGGTCGATTCGATCAGTGCTTTCGAAAAGTTGATTGAAGCATATGGCAAGATCGCAGACATGCTCCCTCGCCTGGATCGACTTGGCAATGCACTTGCTAGCGACCATAACTTTCAGAACGTGCTAGCCTTAGTGTACTCGGATATCGTAGAGTTTCATCGGCGAGCTTACAAGTTTGTCCGAAGAAAATGTAGGTTTCCCGGTAGTGACACAATGTACTATTCTCATTATTCATAGCATGGGCCATCTTCTTCGGTTCTATGTGGGCCGGGTTTGAATCTCGATTCAAAGGCATACTGGAGAATCTGGCGTACCATAGCAAGCTAGCCGATAAGGAGGCGGCCGCAGCTGACATCGCTGAAGCCGTCCGGCGCAGCAAAGCAGATGATGAGCAGTGGGAGCAGCAAGAGCGCGAGTGGACCGCCGTCAGTATATCCCAGTGCATTTGATATATTAAGATCAGGATCTAATTCTACGTACTAATTTCCAGACTAAAGTCCAGAGAGTTCTGACCTGGCTGGGGGCAAATGATACTCTCCCATCAGACACACTCGAGCGACACATCCGGGGTTGCTTGCCAGGCAGCTGCGATTGGTTTGTGCAGCATAAAGCAACCCAGCTTTGGCTGAGAGATAGTGCGAAAAATCCTCTCTTGTGGCTTTGCGGAAAACCGGGGTCTGGTAAGCTCATGCACCTCTGCAGCTGATCATCCACTTATCAGTTTGAAGGAAAATCCATGATTTGCTCTTCCTTTGTGCAGCATGCAGAGACAAATGCCCTGCATGTGTTCTACTACTTCTGTAGTTACCTCGGAAGCCATTCCGATGGCCCCAACCGCCTGTTGCAATCCATCATCTCGCAAGTGATTCAGAAACATCAAGATCTCGCAATTTACGTTCATGACGTCTATTTCAAATCGAATCCAGTGCCCACGAAGAAGGCATTGCTGAGCCTTCTTCCTGAACTCCTCCGAGGACTTGGCTCTGTGCGGCTTGTAGTAGATGGTGTTGACGAGTGGGCTCCAAGAGATCAAAAGGAGCTTCTCAAAGATCTTTCGCAGATGATTTCGACTGACCAATCCTCCTATGTCTGTAAAATCATGATTGCGAGCCAAGATACTATGGATATCTCGCGGTCTTTGCGCAGGAAAGACAAATCAGCAACCACAATCTCGCTCAGCAATAGCGAAGAGCGTCTTGCAGTCAATGCCTCAATTGCCAATTTCGTCGACAGCAAGCTGTCTGATCTTCCTGATCACTTGGATGAGCTCGATCCTGGTGCGTCAATCTTGAACCATATCAAGCGAACTCTACTCGAAAAGTCTCACGGTAACTTATGTCAAGCCTACTAGATAACAGCTCCTCGTCTAACACCTAAATAGGTATGTTCCTGTGGGTAAGTCTCGTCCTTGAATCGCTCAATACTGTGTACAGTCCTGAGGAGCTACGTACCATCGTTGATGATCTCCCCTCTGATTTAGAGGATCTTTACGAGAGAATTTTGGTTCGTCTCTGCAGCGCTCCAGGGGCCAAGAGTCACGGAGGCGTGCCGCGTGTCATGAGCTGGGTGTGTTTCGCACGAAGGCCGTTACACAAATCAGAGTTGTTACATGCACTTTCGATTATTCCACACGACAAGGACGCTCAGGTGCGGAGTATTCCTGTCGCCTCTATACTCGATCACTGCAAGCCACTCATCGAAGAGCTCCCGGACTCGACCATAGTACCGGTTCACTTTTCGGTAAAAAGGTAAATATCTTGATGAGGTGCGTTTGGACTGTCTAAAGATTAAACAGGTATTTTCTCAAATCTCGGATACCACAAATTATTCCAGCAGTCGATGCTGCGCTCGACATATCTTCCGCTTGTGCCATCGTCATTGCACGTGGTCTCGATCTCATACGTTTCGAACACAGCTCTACTGATTACCTTTTTCAAATAGCGAGTGGTAGATACAGGCTTTTACCATATGCGCTGGAATTTTGGATCGAGCACTGCTCACAATACGCATCAGGAGGAGGAAGCATAAGTCTAGATCAACCAATTCAACACCATCTAGCTCAAATGCATGGAAAACATATAGATTGCGTGCATGCACTTGGGCATGCCGTAGTTCAAGTGGGGACGCAAGACGCGAACGATCCTGATCACATTGACAAGCGACTTGAGCCGTTCTCCAGTATGCCAGTCTATGGTTTGATGGTGGATGTACTAAATCTCCGACGACTAGCTAGCCAACTCGATGGCGACAAGAGCTCAGGTTAGCAAATACTCAATGTTTCACCTTATCATGAATCTGTCCGTGAGCTGATAAGATTTTGCCAGATATCGAGACGTACATTGCTAGCAATGACCCAACGCTTTTCAGCAAGCTTGCCCACAGATACGAAAGTACAGTCGTGCACCTTCTAGGACAACATGAAATAAAGGGTATTCCATCAGCAGTGCTTAGAGCATTCCAAGATTCGTATGCTTTGACGGCTTTTCGTTGCCGCTTTCCACACTGCAATAGGCTATCTTTGGGATTTGCCACTGCAGAACTCCGGCTCGAACACGAAGCTGTTCATATCCAACGCGTATATTGTCAGACGACATCCTGCCAGTACAGCCGCATTGGTTTTGCAAGGAAAAGCGCGCTCAATGCACACACGCGCAAACATCATGACCAGGCAAATATCCTACCTATACCCGCGCGAGTGCGGCGCACAACAGGGGCTCAAGCAGACGTTGAACCGAAGTTACATGAATCTCAGAACATCGATACAGGACCTCAGCAACCAAATCTACGACAACTCGCTCCGGGTCAATCGCCTCTTCAATCAAACGAAGCTCCTCCAATAACTCCACGTCAACGTCAACAAGAAAACCTCATTATCAACAAGTTTGCTCAGCGGTTGATGGCCACATGCCCAGAGGATGTTCGTGCCAAGTTCGAGGCGGATGTCCACGCCTGGCCTGAAGACAAGAAGCAGCAGTTGCTGAGCCAGGGCATTAACCCTCTCTTTCTTCGCTTTCGCGAGCATGCCGAGGGGTTGTATCGTCGCGGCGCCCTTAACCGAGTAGCAACTAGTCAAAACGCAGCTAGCGAGGAGACGGCCAGCATGCAGGGCACCTCTCAGCAGAACTCGGTGCAAGGGCAGCAAACAAACATAAATCAGCTTAATTTGAGCCAAGAAACCGACTTGGTTGAGTTCGCAGAGCAGCAATGGAGAGCTATGCAAAGTCATGACCAAGGTGCCACAGTAGTACCCGCAAGCAACAACCCAAACAGCAGTGGGCAAGCAGAAAATTTTCAAAGTCAGGATGTACAGGGAAAGCAGTTCCTCCCAGATTCACCGATGCTAGAGAGCACCACGGGACAGCAGCATGCTTCCTCAGCGCCCAATATGAACTTCGATCCCAGTTTAGCCCCTCCAGGAATGCCTCCTCAGTTTTATCCCCAGGGAATGCCTCGGAACGGTCCTATGGACATGCATCCCCCGAGCTCACATCTGCAGACCCCAAACTTTCGTCAACAGATCACACCCGCACAAATGGAGGCTATGCGTAACGGACAGAAGCAACGGGACGGCTGGCATAGTGAGTCTCAGCCGCCAGTTGAATCTGAAAATACTGTAGACCCACCAGACTATGAGAGCCTATTACGAGCCGCGGAAGCTCAAAATAAGAAAAGACTACTAATGGCACGAAAAGAACAAGACAACATCCAGGAACAGCCAAGCCATCCGAAAAAAGCTGCGAGTCGCCTAGAAGTATATCAGCGTGAATTACAAGTCCTTGAAGCTCAAGATAAGGAAAGAAAACAAATGGCGCTACAAGAACGAGATAGTGTGCAGGAGCAGCCAAACCAGCCGGAAACCTCTTTGAAAAAATTTGATAAAGAAGAACATAAGCATCACTCGCGATACCTTACAGCACAGTCTGAGAGCCGATGGGGAGCAAAGCATGCCGATGCTATAACACAATTTTTACTACGACGACAACAACAACATCAAAAACAAGAGCAGCAACGACTGCTACAGCAGAAACAACTACTGCAGAAACAACAACTGCTAAATCAGCAACAACTAGCGCAACAGCAAAGGCAGCAGCTTGTGGCACGTAAGAAACAATCCCGCACTATCAAAAACTATGTAGGGAATACCAGTCAAAACAAGACTACGCCAGATAGTACTTTACCATCTGGCCAGACCAACGGGGTTCAGCCAAAACCTGTTTTCAACCAAGGGTCGCCATTTCAGTTTGGCTTTCCTGACCAGACCCGGCCCACAGCAAACACTAAAGCAGAAACTGGAACGAAGGCACTCGACTTTCGAGACACCGGCTTCGACTTTGAGCAACGTGAATCACCTGCATCACCCATCGGATCCGGTCTTGCTTCGACATATTCAGAAGCGCTTTCAGAATTTTTTCCCCAAGAAACGTTTCACGATAGCTCCACAAACATGCACCCCCCAAGCTCAAATTCAATGGACAACAGTGGAGTTTCTTCGTCTGGGAATGTCAATTTTGATGTGAGTTTCTTTTACCTTTGTGCATTGTGCCTTTTCTAACCTTACAAAAGCCCAGCATACTTGATTTCAATTTCGACTGGTCCCCGAACATGGACTTGCCCTGGACCCCGTACCAGCCCTCGACCTCGGACTGGCCCTCGGACTGGCCCTCCAGTGATTTTGATCCATGAGAGTAACAAAAGTATAATCACATATACAGAGATATAGCGCTTGCAATCACTTTGGTCGACGTTTTCACTTTGTCTTTAACCGTGGTGACGCTAGTAATGAAATCAACGTCTGCTATACCTAAGTACAAAGAACGTCAACGAAGGTTTTCTTAGTGACTTTAGTGGATATGTGTCGTAGAGTGCTGGCTTGTAAGCATAAATTGTAGCTTACAAACACAGGCGCTGGTAGTTGGTTAGTCTATCTGCATGAAAGATGCAGATTATTGCTGTGTTGGCGATATTTCATTCGTTGCTTTGAACGCCCCTCGAGGGGCCCTTTTGGTGCGAGACTGTGGTGACTGACTTCTGTTACTCGATCAGAATTTAGGGAATGAACATATCCTCTTTCTCTAATTCCGTCGCATTTCCTTATCTCTGCTTGTATCTTACCTCAAGAGTAGGACTAGAGACATCTCAGACTGGTTTTTATCATATCCTCTTCATCATTTGGAGATAGTGGGTTCGAATTTCGGGCCTTGGTGCATACAAAGATATAGGCTTTGGATTCTTTTTTCGAAAGCAGAAGGACTGTAGCCTTGGAAGTCTTAATCACAACAAATCCATTGGGCGCATTCGATGATATTCTACAAAGTCATGCCCTGCCCCCGTTACGCTCAGGTATGGCAGCCTCTTAAGATCGCTACCTTTATGGACATTGAGACTTGTTGGTTAGATCAACACATATGAGGCAGACTCAAATTTGATACATGATATCCTTGTCGCCGAAGTCCCAATTCAGCACTGCCTTGCTTGGTCAGTCATGCAAATTCGGATTTCAGCTGCATCTTGATCTCCTACAATATGCGAACTGCAGTGCGCTGCGGACCATTACTTGTAACCTGGGCTGACATGAGTCAGGCCGCCGACGCCCCAATGTAAGAGCGGAGCAGTACAAAGCTCATTCCAGGTCACCATACACATTGAGAAGCTCTAATTTCAATGTAACTCCATTATACCTATCTAGGCCAAACGCATGTACATATCAAGGCTTCTGCCCAACAATTCAAAACATGTAATCATACCAGCGGCGCTCTGATGTACCCCGAAGACCTCCTCAATTCCCGACAACCTTGATCATCCAGAAATCGTTGGTGGCAGTGAAGTCGGTAATCCAGTCCCATGGCATCCAGAAAGTAGGCGAGCCAGTGGTCCCTGGTCCCCACGAATTCTGGCAAAGAAGGCCTTCTGCGTCGTAGCCAATGCCCAGAACCGAATGTCCGTAGAGTGGTTCCGGTACTGGGACGTCTTTGGCCTTGATGCTCCGCGAACTCACTAGTGTCCAGTCGCCGTTTGGCCGTTGGGTCCAGATACCGTGGTTTTTGTCCCGCGCCCAGTAATAGCCAAATATAAAAGGGTGGCCTTCGCTAAGGCACAGCTTGACGTTGGACAAGACATGCTGCCCATCGGATTCTGCGTACTTCGGTGCGCTGGCATGCATGAACCGGTCAACATCCAAACGGTAATATCCTTGGATGGTGTGTTTGAGAGCCTCGGTGTAAGCACTTGGTTCGGGAACTTTGCTGGACTCTTCATCTTTGTATTTGATGTAATGAGCGTCGGACTCCCCCGTATTTTGGGGTCGCAGCATTACGTATGGGCAGGTCTTCTCTTCACAGGTACCGTATTTATTGAGTCCATGGAGGGAGTCGCGGTTTTGGCATCCATTGTCACCGATGGGGTGATCATCTCCAAGGTTGCGGGCGTTGTAGTAGATGAACAGACGTGAAGGGTCCGGGCTGCTTGCGCTCGCGATATGTTTTCTGAATTCGAAGCGGTACATTGCTGCAGTGGAATTGGCTACACAAGAACCCATTTGGCCTTGGTCAAACACGTTGTCCAAATACGCTTTATAAGCATTTACACTGCGCAAATCGATTTTGTCTGCAGCCTTCGTATTGGGTTCAGGCGTATATGCGAAGTCGGTGCCCTTGTACGTGTCGTAGATAGCACCCGGATTGTTGTCGATGTGGTCGGGAGTACCCGCAACCAGTACTGGTGAATTGTCGCTCATGGTTTGATCGTATTGCAGAAAAATAGAAAGGATTTGATAGCTACAATGGAAGCTAGAGGGCCTGAGGATAGAAGTGAGTGTTTCTTCTGTTTTTGTCAAGATGAAGTGGTCGGTCTGTCAGATTTATATCTAAGTGAGAGGAGTTATGATGCCAGTCATCGGACACGGTCAATTTCAGCTGGTACAGCTTTGCTTCTAGACCCATTGGGTGGCGGCATGGCTGGAACATATGTAATGCAGGATCAAGTTTCGGAGGTTCAATATAAGCTATCGCTTGAGAGGGAAGCGGCACTGCCTAACTGGCTTGGTCAATTATTCTTGAAATGGTGGCGAGTTGTATCTGAAGTGTAGTAGCTGATATCCAATCAAAGCACAGCGTGATACAGCTTAGAGAGTCCTATGAGACGATCTCTCGAAGCCTTCTCCTGGTTCGGTTATGGTGACCTTATCGAGGCGTTCTTTGTTAAGCTGAAGACTCACTTATCATAGTTGTTGTTTTGGTAAGAGGCGTAGCTGCATTGAGCTGAGGGATTACTGATAGCGAATATGTTTCCAAGAGGCGTTGTGGTGTTAAGCTGAAGACTCACCGATCGTAGCATGTGTATGCAGACTCGCTACCGCAGTTATCATTGATACACTGCGTTCCCAGGAAGGAATATCATTGGATTAAACCGAAGGTATGCTGCGGCTGAGCATGCTGCCTCTATGGGTGGGCCGGATTCGGCCTAGCGCGCAGCTACTCGCGCTGCCTGTGTAACCAGAAGGTAAGCACAAGACAACAAGCTTGTCTTATTGTCATGGTAGCTGAACATGTATACTCGATCTTAGAGTACGAATCGTATGCTGACACGGCTTGTCCGTGACAAGCTATCAAGGCGCAGCCCGTCATACAACCTCGTCTTGCAAATACTCTTCGCCCAGCGCCAGCTTTGCAGTCTCCTTTTGTTGACTAATCTCTACTGCACTAGTGGACATCACCGTCGATGCGTATTGTTATGGTTCGATATGATGCAGCAGCCTTGCCGATGAATGCATAGATGCCAATCAGGTGTACTGAGCTGACACGGCGTGAGGCCCAGACCTATACAGATAGTTAGGGAAAGCTTCAAGAGGGCATATTGTTGTGTGTTGAAGGTGCATCGTTGCCTGTAGTGAAGGGTTGTAACAGCAAGAGTTTGTAACAGCAAAGGCTTCGACAACGGAGCAAACTGCAGAATGATTCTTCCTCAAGCAACTGACACTTGCCAGAAGACTCAATGAAAAAAGAAATTCGCGTCAGCCCAAGGTAGTGCAATAGATGAGCGACACTGTGAGGATGACTATGAGCAAGCCCAGGGAGCCATCCACTCGTTGCAAAAATAAGTATAATCACGAATTCCACCGTAGTGGACTTCTAGCGATTAAACTAGAAAGAACAGACTGGAAACGGGTTAGCTTGGCGGTGGAAGTTTTCAGGTAGTGAAACGTACTACTACACTTGATCTAAGCCAAAAGGCAAAGAGAGCTGGGGAACAGAAGAGGGGAGGGGGGAGCAGAGATTTATATAGCTGCCAGACAGCCGCTAAACTAGCGCCACACGTGACTGCTGCTGCTGAGGTGAGTGACCAGGGCACAGGACAAACGGGCGGATTGTTTGCTGCCTGCGTCATTCACGTCCGGATGGCCAGGCAGCAGTGGGGAGGGTGGAGCAAAGTGGAGCCGCTGGGTGACCGCTGGCCGGTGCCGGAACCTGCAGAAACTACGCGAAGCATCGTTGTGTATGGGATAATGTTATGCAAGTGAATTGGATATTGCAAAGCAGCGCTGGAAGAGACTGTGGTATGGGTCTGGTGAGTTCAGCTTCTCTCAATTTCTGAGCAGCCCTGGGAGTTGATTATCTGAACTTGGAGATCTTGCATACGATATGCAGTTAGCACAAGTTGCGCATTGCATGATTTGAACGTCAATGTGACTCTTGCCAGTCAGTGAAGGACTGGCTGGCAGGAACTGCAGCAATAGGTCACAAACCATGCATCACAGCATTGGACACGGTACAGGAAACACAAGATAATACAACGTAGTTTTCAACTGGCCTGATTTCAATTGACAAGGGAACTGCACTTCCAATTACACATCCTGAGAGCCAGCGCTGTTAAGTCCATAAAAAAGCGTTACTGGAGAATTTGGCGGACCACTCACTGTCGGTTGCTTTGCACTTGCTACTTCAAGTGCTTTTTAATGCAAAAAGAGCCATCTTCGTATGTATTGAAAGCGCACAAGATATACGCTTCTCGAATCCATGACAGGACGTTGGACGAGGCGCAGCAGCCTCGCTTGTCACGCAAATCGGACGCCACATCTTCCCTATCACTATCCACCCACATCTGCAAGCACCTACAGCTCATCCTTCTCCTGAGAACTTGCTTTTGTCCGCGCCTGTTCAACGAGGCCTCTGTGTACCATACTCGTCAACACCTCATAAGCAATCTGCGCTGCGACCGTGCCCGTCGTTTCTGCCGAGCTATCATATGCGGGGCTGACTTCAACAATGTCCGCGCCAACCACGTTCATGCCCTGAATACCTCGCAGGATTCGAATAACCTCGCGAGTGCTCCAGCCACCAGGCTCTGGTGTGCCCGTAGCTGGCGCCATTCCAGGGTCGATTACGTCGATATCTATGCTGAGATAGACGGGCATCTCAGTGCCAACACGGTCCAGGATGGATGCAATGACGCCCTTTACCCCAATATCATCAATGTCGTCTGTGGAAATGCGATGCCAGCCTTGTTGCGAGTCGTCGACATGATCGGCATCATCGTCACCTGACAGTCGCGTCCTCAGTCCTGCATGCACACTCGAGCCGTTTGCGATCAAGCCCTCTGTCGACGCATACCAAAACATGCTTCCATGGTTGAAGAAAGATTGTGTGGATAGATCGTCAGCGTCTAGCCATGCACTGGGGTATTTTGCTGCATTTTTGTCAAATTCATCATCCTGGATACATTAAAAAAAAGTGCAATCACGGACCTGGGTGCCAAGTGTCGAGGTGGGCGTCAAAATGTACCACAGCGATTGGCTGCTTGTAAGCCTTCTTCAATGCCCTGAGCGCTGGCAAGGCAATGCTGTGGTCTCCACCAAGCGTAAGCAACTTTGGCTTTTTGAAATATTGTACTCCACTCGCAGTGCTCTTCTCCGTCGCCGGCCTATTCGCTAGCTCATCAAAAGCTTCACTCATCTGCCGCAGCGCCAGCGCATTGTCGAAAGGTGTAATGGGTATATCTCCGCAATCCACGATTTTTGCCCATGACGTATACGGATTCAAGCCCGCGCGTGGGTTGAAGCCCCGGAAAGACGTCTGGCGTGCAGAGCCAGCGCGGATAGCCCGAGGTCCGAATCGAGCACCGGGTCGGTATGACACTGCCGTATCGAAGGGCGCACCGAGAATGGCAATATCGTAGGTTGTCTCAGGATGGGTCAAGCACCGCGTGTGAGGTAAATGAGCAAAGGTTGAAATACCAGAGAAGCCCCACTAAACAACATCAGCGATACTCTAGCATTGTTACATGCAAAACTCACATCTGTACCCCACTTCTTCTCAAGCTCATCTAGCCGTTCCTGAGAGAACGAAGCCTCTCCAGCATCGTGGACTCCATGTGCGGACACATGAGCTGTATAGGCAAACAAAGTAATCCAATTCCACCGCATGATGAACACTGTAGGACATACTCAAGACTACATGGCGCAGCCATCAAGTTCAAATACTTCTGAGCGGGCGTGTATCGCGGATAATTATGTAAAACGCGTTATCGTCGGATGATGGCATGGTGCCAACGGCGTTGCGGGGCAGCCTAGAAAGGCAAGTCCACCCTTAGTCCCTTGGAGATGATGGGACTGTCGACCTCGCAGTTGGAACTGTCCGAAAAGCTCAATGGAGAGTACAGAGGGAGAGAGCAACAGGGGGTCCTCACGGCACGATGATTCGGGATTGATGTGATGACGTTGTGCAACGCTTGTCCCGTGAGGACGCGAAGGCGCGTGTGGCGCTAAGCCCTCCACCCTCGCCATTCAGGTGCATTCCAACTCAACCTACAGCTACGTTCCAGGCAATCCTTGTGTCACGCGTTGTATCCGTTTCGCTGCGGATTCTACTGTAATCTATCAACCAGTACAAAGGGACTTTGCCCGACTGTCAGGATGCCCGAGGTAGGAACGCGTCCAGTTACGCGTGTACGACGGTAGCTGACGCTGATCAGATTGCAGAAGTGGCACGCATTGTGCACTTCTTGAAGAAACATGCCGTCGGAAAGACCATACAAGCGGTGAAAACTCAAGAAGACAATGTGCGCCTGTTCGTGTTCTGTGTGCAGGAAGTCATCTAACACATCCATCCAGATTGTCTACGGAAAGGTTGGGACCTCTGCGGCTGCCTTTGAAAAAGCCATGTCCGGCAGGAAAATTCTAGACGCGCGCCAGCAGGGCAAATATTTCTGGCTAGTCATGGATAAGGCACCACACCCCCTGATGCATTTTGGCATGTCTGGCTGGATGAAGTTCAGTAATGACGACACAGCCTACTACCGTCCATCCAAGGCCGGGGAAGCAGAGTGGCCACCGAAGTACTGGAAGTTCATCTTGACGTTACAGGAAGAGCCGAAAAACGAGGTTGCCTTTGTAGATGCAAGGCGGCTGGCTCGTATCAGGCTCGTAGACGCTGCTGCAGAAGATATGAGAAAAACGACTCCGCTTAAAGAGAATGGCCCAGATCCTGTCATCGATAAGGACATTCTAACCGTTGAATGGCTAAACAAGAAGCTGAAGAGCAAGAAAGTGCCGGTCAAGGCTCTGCTTTTGGATCAAGGTTCGCATTTCCTCGTCGGTTCCTTGAAGATTCGCGTCAGCTGACTTTGCATAGCCAATATCTCGGGTATAGGAAACTGGGTTGGGTATGTCAGTTGAAAGCTAGACTTGAAGTGAGGCTAACATTCGCAGTGACGAGATTATGTACCAAGCCAAGTTGCACCCCGAGCAATACAGCAACACCTTCAGCGATGAGCAGGTGAAGCGACTACATGATGCAATGATGTATGTTTGTGACACCGCTGTGGCAGTCAATGGAGATTCGGAGAGCCTTCCCAAGGACTGGCTCATGAACCATCGTTGGGGAAAAGGAAAGAAAGAGGCAAGCAAACTACCAACTGGTGAGAAGATCACGTTTCTCAAGGTCGGTGGTCGGACTTCTGCTATTGTGCCAAGTGTTCAGAAGAAGACGGCTGCGGTTGCTGGTGACGTGTCCGATGATGCAGAAGCTGAAGATGCTGAAGAGGACGCGAAGTCTAAGAAGGGCATGAAGAGAAAAGCACAGGCTGTCAAGGAGGAAGATGATGAGGCCGAAGAAAAGGCACCTGCTAAGCCAAAGGTCGGAGTCAAGAACGCTAAGGGAGTGAAAGAAGAGGAAAAGGATGCTACCGAAGAAAAATCGCCGGCGAGACCAAAGCGTGGGAGCAAGAAAGCCAAAGAAGAAACTCGGGTAGAGCCCGAGGATGAGGCCAGCGAACAAGTTGGGGCTGAAGAGAAGCAGCCGGCCAAGAAGCGCAAGACAGCCGCTAATGGCACAACGAAACAGGCTAAGATTTCCGTCAAAGAGGAGAAAAAGAGTGAGGACACGACAGGAAAGCGGCGGTCTGGGCGGTTGTCAAAGTAAGGTGGATACGGCGTATTTGGGTGTTTCTTGGTGTGATTCAGTTGTAAGATAGAGAAAGTTGAGTTGAATTTTGAACTGCTACAAACCTGCAGGGTTTCAGGATGCTCATCAGAATAGCCGTACTACGCAGTACAACCCCCATATAAGCGGGGTGTAAAGGTGCGCACGTGCAGTCCGAGGTCGCGGTGCGCTAGCGGTCATAAGCACTCGGACATTGAATTTCAGAGCTCCCCACATTGTAACGTAGCGCAACCCAGCCGCCAGTGCCACAGTTCCTTGCCGAAGGGATCTTGTCGCAATGACACATTGTGTCAATTAAACATCCCCGACTCCAACCCAACCCCTCTCAGCCTGGTCGCGAGGTCGAAACGATTGCTTAATTCTGAACGGACGCTCCACGCAGGTGGCCTCTCCACGCTTTGCGCACACCACACACAGCCGTCACCATGCCGCAGCCATTGCCCAGCAAGGAGCAGACGCTCTTCCGCTCGCTTGTCAAGTATTACGAGAGCAAGCAGTACAAGAAGGGTAGGCTCCAGTGCAGGGACAATGCACGACACCGCTGACCCCGCCAGGCCTCAAAGCTGCCGAACAGATCTTGAAGAAGCACCCCACCCATGGCGACACCCAGGCTATGAAAGCCCTAATCCTCAATTCCATAAACCAGGGAGATGATGCGTTCGCCCTCTGCAAGGAGGCTCTCCGCAACGACATGAAGTCGCACATTTGCTGGCATGTATACGGTTTACTGTGGCGCTCCGTCAAGAACTACCCAGAGGCCATCAAGTCGTACAAGATGGCTCTGCGGTTAGAACCAGGCTCTCTAAACATCCTCCGCGACCTCGCCCTCCTTCAATGCCAAGTCCGAGACTACGAAGGATACATTGAAAGCCGGCGCAAGATGATGCAAGAGCGGCCACAACTGCGCCAGAATTGGACTGCTTTGGCCATAGCCCATCACCTGGCGGGCAACTACGCTGAGGCTGAGAACATCCTCAAGACCTACGAAGAGACGCTGAAGCAGCCCCCGCCCAAGTCCGACCTCGAGCATTCCGAAGCGACCCTGTACAAGAATATGGTAATCTACGAGTCTGGCGATGTGGAACGTGCCCTAAATCATCTAGAAGAGGTTGTTAGAGTTAGTCTCGATCGACGTGCGGCATTGGAGTTGAAGGCGAAATACCTGCTTGAGCTTGGCCGCATGGAGGAGGCTGAGAAGGCATACCGGATTCTGCTGAATAGGAACAACGAATACCGCGCATATTTCGATGGCCTAGAGAAGTCCTTGGGCCTGGACCGTTCAAAAGATGCTGATATCGAGAAGATAAACGAGCTGTACCAATCATATGCCGACAAGAACGAGCGCAACGACGCTGCAAGGCGGATACCGTTGGATTTCCTTCGTGGCGAAGCTTTCAAGACACAGGCGGACCAGTACCTTCGTCGAATGCTAAACAAGGGCGTGCCTTCAACCTTCCCAAACATCAAGGCACTCTACCGGGACGAGGAAAAGAAGGCAATCATTGAGGGCCTTGTGCTTGGATATGCATCTGAAAAGAAGGCAAATGGCTCGGCTGATAATGAGAGCAATGGCGACACGTCCGATCGTTTCGAACAGTCGGTGTTATACTTCCTCGCCCAGCACTACGACTATGTCTTAAGTCGTGATCTCGAAAAGGCCATGGAGTACATTGATAAGTTGATTAAGATGAATCCAAAGTCGGTCGACTACAACCAGACTAAGGCCCGGATCTACAAGCATGCGGGTGACATCCAGAAGGCATCGGAGATGATGAACCACGCGAGGGAGCTCGATGAAAGGGACCGATACATCAATACTAAGTGCGCCAAGTATCAGCTCCGGAACAACGAGAACGAGAACGCGCTTAAGACAATGAGCAAGTTTACCCGCAACGAGGCTGTGGGTGGGCCTCTTGGTGATCTCCACGACATGCAGTGTATGTGGTATCTGCTTGAAGATGGAGAGGCGTATCTGCGACAGGAGAAGTACGGTCTCGCGCTGAAGCGCTTTACTGCAATCGCCGATATTTTTGATGTCTGGCACGAGGACCAATTCGACTTCCACAGCTTTTCGTTGCGCAAAGGACAAATCCGTGCCTACATCGACATGGTCAGATGGGAAGATCACCTGCGCGATCACCCTTTCTTTACCAGGGCAGCCACTCAAGCGGTCGAACTGTACGTCCAGCTGGCAGACAACCCAAAGATGAAAAACCCGGATGAGCTTGAACTTGAGAAACTGGACCCTACAGAGCGCAAGAAGGCTGAGAAGAAGGCAAAGAAGGAGAGGGAAAAGGCCGAAAAGGCCGAGGCGGAACGGAAAGCAGCTGCAGCGGCAAAGGCAACCGCCAAGGGCGACGATGGTGAAACCAAGAAGGAGGACAGCGATCCAAATGGAGAGAAGCTACTTCAGACCAAACAACCCCTGGAAGATGCCCTACGGTTCTTGCAGCCCATGCTCGAGCTGGCTCCAAAGAACATCAAGGCTCAGAATGTGGGCTTCGAGGTCCACATGCGGAGAAGTATGTTGTAATTGCTGCGTGTTCCCGTCTGAGTTTGCTAACAGCCTGCAAGATAAGCACCTCCTTGCCCTCAAGTGTTTGCAAGCAGCACGGGAGATCGACCCCGAGAATCCGAAGCTACACGAACAGAGCATACGCTTCCGCCAAGCCAGTACGTCGCATAAGGTCATCACCACATAGTCTGTTACTAACGGACAGCAGTCAGCAAACCCGCGGAGCCTCTGTCGGCTCAAGCATCAGAGGTCATTAAGGAGACCTTCACCACACCCCCTGCCGATGCTGACCTCAAGGTTTACAACGACGAGTTTCTGAAGAAACACTCGGAGAGTGCATTACATCTCCAGTCCGGATACAACGTCCGCTATATTCTTGACAACAGCTCAAAGTCTCAGAACGAGCAGGACCTGCTGAAGACATTGGATCTCCCAAGCATTACACTGGAAGAAGCGAAGGCTGGACTGCCATTGCTGAACCAGTGGAAGAGCGAACAAGCAGTCAAGGATGACTACAGGGCGAAGGCTGCTAGTCGCTGGAGTACAGCTACTATCTTCAAGAACTGAGCTGCACACCACTGCGTCAAGACAGGTTAGCAGGCTGCTAGGATTATGTGTTGTGCATGATAGCAAGTTTGATAGAAGCGTACGCATCGGCATGGCGTTGAGCTGCCATAACAAAAGGCGAGAATAGAAACAAAAACTGAATAATGCAAACACGTCCAGCATCACATGTTTGAGGAAATCCGCAATGACGGTGCGTCAGCCGCAACTTCGTCCGTAATGGCTCGCCTCCTGGCGTTTCCCCGCACCAATCAGACGATGCGCAGTACGAAATTTGCCAACTGAGGCTAGCTTCACACCGCGTGGGGAACTTCACAGCTGCAGACGTACGACACACCTTTCCACTAATTCAACTTTCTCGCTCTTATGCTTCAACAGCGTAAGCAGTAGTATATTTCAGTTTCATCACGCCACCTGCGACCTCAACGCGTCTGCATACACCTTGCTGTCTGAGCACTGGCAGTGATTTTCAAGGGTTCTTCAGCCACCGTATTCATCGTATAGCTGTCGGGCTGCAAATCGAGATCACATGGCGACCAGGAGAGCACATAACAAGACAAGACTGGGGTGCCACCAGTGCAAAAGGCGAAGAATTAAAGTAAGTATTCGTTTGTTATGTCTCAGGTAGAAAGTCGATGTGTTCAGGGCACGCTAGACCACGTATTCGTGCTATGCCGCATATAGCGAATGGTCGTTCTCAGCATCATAACAAGATTGGAGACTTTAGTCAAGCTTCTGCAATAAAACAGACACGCTTGTAATGTCTGGTTGTTTACAAAGTCGCAAGCAATCACTACACGAAGAATTTGGTGCTTTGAGAAGATTATCCCAGGAAAGAGCTACTGTTTCCCATCTTCCGTACACTGACCAGCTTGCTAGTGTGATGTCAAGCACCCATCATGTGCGAATTGCGATAAGAAGGGCGAGAAGTGCAGCTTCTTGGCACTTGCACCGTCCTCACGTCTGCTGATGAGCTCGACATCACCCAGCCCTACGCAACAACAAAGTGTGTCGCCGTCACCAGGACCCGAGACACCAAAGTCCCAACCGATTCTCATACACTCCCCAACGAATCTCGTGGCTTTCAGAAACGAAGTAGCGCTCGCGGCACAAACCTCTCGTCAAATCGAAGTAGCACTGGACGACTCAGTCCTTGGTCAATCGACCGTCTCTATGCAATACTCTTTATCGCCTACTTCCTTCTTTGAGATCAGCATACCACCCTCCATCCGTCCATACGACGCCTGGAAAGACATTCGGGACTTGCTCCCACCATCACTGCAGGAAGTCCTGTGCCACTATGAATTCACCACTTCCCTTACGCTAGCCAATAACGATCCAGCAAAAACAGCATGGCAGACATATATCCCCGAGATGGCGCAGAGACATGACTTTCTCACAAACTGCGTACTCTCTGTCGCTTCGCTACATCTCGGTCGGCTTCACGAAAATCAGGAAGCGAAAAAGAACATGAATGCTCTAGCAGCTGCGCGAATGAACAAGGCTTTGGCAAAATACAGAGTAGAGTTGGAGAGTATCACAGAGAGCAATGCTGCAGCGCTCTTTGCTAGCGCGACTTTCACGGCAGTGTACCTGTTTCGCACATCAGCCATCGACATTGAGACTCTACTCGCTACAATTCCTCCAGATGCAGTGACACCATCACCAGAGATAGTCGACAAGATATTGTCATGTGCACTGCGGACGATATGGGGTCTCCGCGGTCCTCTCACAGTCCTCTTATCCGGATGGAGTTGGGTGATAGGAAGCAAAATGCAGCCCATCACATCACGCGAATGGTGGCCAGAATACAACCTCTCAGCCACACCGCAAGCAGTTTTAGAAGACGAACGCCTACAGGAAATTGAGAATCTATGGATGGAGAGCGAAGGCGCCTTGGAACCACACTCCGTCTACCTTTCCCAGGCTCTCCTCTACCTACGTCAAAGCTTCAACTTGATCAGTCAGTTGACACTGCCCGAACGCTTTCCTCCCATGTCAGCTGTTCCCTACTCCATCGACGATAACACCATCTCTACTCTTACTGATCGCGGCGCAATCTTCGTCTGGGCGAGCCGCATACCGCGAGAGTTTATCAGTCTCGTCGAGTCCAAGAATACACACGCGCTGGTCATTCTAGCACACTACGCAATTCTACCAGGTAGAGTGAGGAACGTGTGGTGGCTGGAAGGACTGGGTGCAGATATTGTCACGGCTGTTGCCATGGCTCTTGGTCGCGAGAACTGGGGTTTGATCGAGTGGCCGGCAAGTGTTGTGGGAGTGGATTTAGAAAAGGGATTTAGAGCAGAGAGAAGGAAGGACAAGTTAGAAGGCAGTCCGTGTGAGATGCACATGAATGTTATATGAGTTTTTGGGGTGAGGAGTTCTTGATATCTGTTTATACTATGAGAAACATAAGAAATGTAGTAGCTTAGATGGTGTATATAGCTATTCTTCATCACTTGCTAGGCAAATCTCTAGCTTCAGCATACTTGGAGATATAGAACATGTACTATAACGTTGTCATTGTAGTCATATCCATCTGTTGTTCATCTTCTTGAATGAAGAGCACCAGACCGCCCGCTCCATCCATGTCCTCCTTACACTATAGATCTGCTTCAACATCCCCTCTATCTAACCTGTCCATCCCCCCTTCCACGTCACCCTTTCCTCTCGCCCGCATCACACTACCCACCGCCTCCATCACCTCACCACCACAACCCTTGCCTACCCCAACCCCTCACCCACCACCAATCCTGCCTGACCCGAGCAACTCCGACTACGCCACCAACACCTCAACCAACCCCATGCCCAGAAAACCTAGACCCCCACATTCTCAGGTCATCTACTCCGCCTCCATCGCACCGCCAAGCGAGAGCGGGCGAAAAAGAAGGGAAAAAGAAAGACATACCCTCACGCGCCCATCATACGCGCCTACCTTGTAAGCCAAACAGAGTGGGTAGACGGGGGAGCCTATTACCAAAAAGCCACCCCCCACCGCATGACTACGAGTATCGAGTGTCCTACTTTCCCATCCATCCATCTGCATGCAATGTCATCTGCCCCCCCAGACAAGCTACAAAAGACCAGGCTTAGACAGTGTGCCTGGAACAAAACCTCTTTATTAATGTTTCTCTCCCCTCTTTTTTCTCGTTTGATTCAGAACATGTGCGGCCTTTTTGATGGGGAGGGGGGGGAGCAGAGTACAGAGCGGAGCGGAGTTCGGTGAAGTCCGTTGCGATGGCGGGGGCGAAGTCGATAGGCGGAGGGGAAGGGGGGAAGGAGGTCTGAGGGCTTTTCTTTTCAAATTGTATATTTGGTCTATACACGTGCGAGACTATCTAGATATCTCTTGTTTGTTTGTGAAGGAGAGGCAAGGCAGAAGGAGGAAAGGGATTCGAGAAGAGGTGTCGTGTCGTACGTGGGACTGGGAGAGCATGCGTTTGTGGTAGGTGGTGGTACGATATGGTAGAGGCACGCGCAAGGGAAGATGGTAAATGTGGAGTATGGCGTGTGTGCAGCCAGCTCTGCTTGGTTGGTCTATCTAGGTATGTGACATGGCACATGTTGGTTCTCTGCCTACATGGCTACGGCTACGGCTACGGCTACAGCTGCGGCTATGGCTACGGATGTGCGCGTACGTGTGCGTGCGTGTCCAGCCGTGTACATAGCATATCAAACGTCATGGATAAAACAGAGCCCAAGACACGTACATAGTTTGCATTTTACGGCCGTAAAAGTCTCCCTATCTCTGGTAAGCTTGCTAAGTTCAGCCTTACACAGATTGGGCAAAAAAGCAAAAGGTTAAAAGAAAAGTAAAAAAGTATATTCCTATGAATAGGTAGAGAAACTGCCGACTTGGAATCCCGCGGAACACTCATTTATCACGCAACCTTTCCCTTGGGTTCGCTTTGTGATCGCCGTCTGAACTCGGGCCATACATATGCCTCACATCGGCGTTCATAAAACCTGATAGCATAGTTTTGTTGTATACGGGGGTATGTACACGTCTCTTCAACATCCGGGCATCCGGGAAGGGAGAGGGCATGGAATACGAGGGCAAAGAGTGAGCACCGATAACTTGGTAAGCGAGGCTTTACTGTAAACACTCAGTTCAAATGTTCCGCGGCCTTGCTGATCATTACTATGCTTGTATGTATCTACCAACTATAACCAAGGCCGCAGATTTCTAGGTAGTTCCTACGGCGAGATTTCTTTGCATGCTACAAGCTTTTCGAATGATGCAGGGTTCTAGAACCATATGCTTTTGTAATGTACTCGACGTTTCACTGTAAAGAAAGCAGAAAATTAACACGCGCAATCGTTGCCTTTACAGAACAAGGCGATACCGAAGCCAGCCCGCGATGCACGACGATGTTTGACCGACTAACTGGTACTTGAGACATAGCAAGAAATAAAAAAAAAGGCCGTATACAAATTGTAATTTAGTAGGCGCTGTCGCACGTAACCCTGTGCGGTTGCCAGCACAGTGGCACCGACAAATAGTTGCGGTGAGATAGATCCGAGTCGTGATCGCGCAAGGTGTGGCGTGTTGTTCTATCGAATGACATTTGACGAGCGAGTTTCACAAAGACATCCCGTACCCAACTAAAAGCGGCTTGCAGTCGTGGGACACGGCTAATGTACGATCGCCTAAATTGTTGCTCCGATTGACCCCGGTCTACGGGCCGGTGCTTCGAGTTTGACCGGTAGATCCGCGGTGCAGTTCATTGGGCCATGCGTGTCGATTGCAGGCATAGCTGAGACTAGCCAGATAAAGAATCCCAAAGGCAGGATGGTAGTGGAGGCATCGAAGAGGGTACAAGGTGCACTCACTAGAGAATATAGTACCGTGGTTGGTTGTTGGAACACCAACATGTCCACCGGAAAATGCATGCACGCTAGTAACCTTCTCCGAGTGTCACCATGCCAAAGTAACGTGCCGCAAGGGAGTACTTGTTAGAGACACGGTTCGAGAATTGTGTCACGCCCCAAGCCCCAAGCCGTGGACAGACTCATCATCTCCTAGCGCCAGCCGCACTTCATCTTCACCAACACCCAGCCGCACACGACCTACCCGTTCGCCGTGTCGGGCCTCGACGCCTATGATGCCTGCCTCTGCAAGCTCAGTAGCTGCATGCGCAAGGCCAAGCGCTCTTGCTGCTTTGAGGTCCGCTTGTCTCGAGCCCATGTTAGCAACGTCACGGTGCTTGGACGGTGTGGATGGCTGCATGGCGGTGCCGGGCGTGCCATCAATGGTGTCTTCTTTTTCGGGCGCGAGAATATATTCATGAACCGGTCGCAATTGGCTCATGAGGCCTAACCGCTTGACTTCGTCGACAACATCTCCAAGCACAGCTTCGCCAATGCCGGAGCGACGGATGCGCGCCAAGAGGGCGGCCAGAAACACTTTGGAAGCCAACGGAAGAGCCCGCAGTGCCTGTTGCAGGGGGCTGCTAGTGGCCTCGTTGATGGCCTGCTTGATTGTCGCCATTGTGACGACGCCCTTTCGTTGGGCAGGACGTCCAGTTGCATCTGTTGGTCGACCCACCACCGATGCTCCGGCAGTTGTGATAGACTGCGAGGGTGGTGGTTGCAACTTGTCTTTGTTACTTCGGCCGGTCCTACTTGGAGTAGCCGGCTGGGCTTCATTATCTCGGTCCTGTGATTTGATTTCGGTCTCGGTTTCGGCGATTTCGACCGCTCGTCGACAAATGTCTAACGCGCGTCGAGCATCGCCGCTAACTGCTGCAACTTTTCGTGCTGCGAACTGGACGGCATCAGGGTGCACAATATTGCCAGGCACGCCTTCAAGCCGTGACTGGATAATCTGCATCAGCTGGTCGTATGTATAACCCGGGAAGGTGATTCGCGTTAAGCCTGACGGGGTAAGCAGGTTAGCGTTGCCGCCGCAGTAAACAATGCAGCCCAGTCACGTGTACCGCATCGGTAGTAATGCATGATTGTGATGTGCAAGCCGTTGAGAGGGGCTTCCATGTCTGGTAGTGAGGTTTGATTTCGGATTTGGCAAAGATCTGGATGTGGATGTGGATGTGGGTGGAGGTGGAGGTGCATGGGGGAACAACAACGTCTCGGAGTGTGGGGCCTTTTCTGAATAGAAAGGAAATGCTGGAACTTACCGAGCCGGCTGCTGATCTTGTTACTCAAGGTGCGTTCAGGCAGATCCATAGTGTTGGCCACAGCGAGGACAATTAGCCTACTGTGCCGAAGCCCTGGCCAGTTGAAGAAGTTGTACATGACGGATTGGTTCTTTGTGACCAGCTGATCAAGCTCGTCCATTAAGACGACACAAGGGACACGGCGCGGGCTTGGGGTCGAGAACTCGCGCTCCAGGAGCTCCAACGCATGCGCAGGACTGACCCGGTCCCCGCGCAATGCCTGCCATAGCAAAGAATAGGACTGATGAGGATCGGTGACTTTCATGCCATTGATCTCGACGAAGATGAAATCATCCAACTCTTCGGCTTGTACCGAAGCTTGCAGCTGTGCCACGACTTCGCGGACCGTGGCCGTCTTCCCAGTGCCTGGAGTGCCGGAAATATAGATGCAGGACCCTGAACCTTCTGTGATGGCGGCTTCCAAGTGGCTGTAGACGGCGGAGAATTCTTCTTCTCTGCAGGGGAGTGCGGCGGGTACAGAAGAGACATGGAGTTGATTGCGAGCAATCTGGAACGGAGAATTCAGGGCAGAGGGGTCGAGTACGCGTGTTCCCAGGGGCGTAAACTCTAATTGCTTCTTCACGACAATTCTCTTGTGCGTTGGGGTCAGGAACTTGCGGGCTGCTGGGCTCTTCTTGGTCGAAGTAGGCGTAGTCGCATCATTGAGTTTCCGGCGCTTCCGCGGAGTCGCGGGCTGGTCTTCATGCATCCCATCTGGCAGGACAAAGTCATCCAGGTCTTTGTGCAGCTGTTTTCTTGGCCGACCGGGTCCTCTCCTTGTGGCCTTGGTCTGGCTCTCGACAAAGTCGACGAGTGACTGGATATCGTCGCCGCTCTTGTAGATGTCTTCCCACAGGAACTCGGGCGTGTACGTGGTTGTGCGCATGTTGCAGCCTCTTCTGCAGACGAATACTTTGCCGTAGTCCTTTGACGACTTCTTGACCCCTGCCGGGTACTGTTGTTGGAATTGCTCCAAGGAGAGTATCTTGGCTGTGCCATTGATGGACGCTAGAGGGTTGTCGTCGAATGCTGCAGTTATGTACAGTTCGTTCTGTGGGTGTTGCCATTAGTCCCGGATTCGAGTGCGCATGGGGAATTCATTAGAGGCTCACAGGGAGGAAGTCGGTGCGCTTCTTGTTCGGATTTCGAATCTCTCGCTCCGAAGCAAACCAGAGGAACTTTGCCATTTTCTCGCCGTCGTCGACGTCTTCGAGGAAGTCGCAAATGATGCCCACCCAAGCCTGGTTTCCTTCGGCTTTGAGCAGGACAGCATCGCCGATTCTGCATTGAAAGTGACCCATTCGTGCGCCAACAATATGCTTTGCTGAGGGTGCAGGAGCGGCTTTTCTCTTGCGTGGTGTCGCATTGTCATCAGGCAGTGTATCATCGGTGGCATTGTGTTGGTAAATCCATTCCCATGGGTGGTCCTCGTAGCCTAGCTCATCGTCGGAGTCTTCACGGAACACTGCGCCACCGGAGAGATATTTTCGTGCCTTGTCTACCTTGGAGCGTTTAACGGGAGCCATAGAGGGCTGCGAGTAGTGAAGTCGCAAAATCGGGGGGGTTTGTTTGTCGCTGACGTTGGCAGGGGAGCGGATCGCAACGACGCGTCGGGGGTAGGCTTGGCGCGATCAGACGCGATCAGATCAGCACTGCGCTGGGGCACGCACGGTCTTCAGGCCTTGTTCACCACACCAATCAAGCACTGGCAGTCACTCGCAACACATGGCAGGCATCACTTGTAGTTTTCTTGTCGGCAACGCAGCAGAGTTCATGTGGTGATGATGATAATAGTATTCATTGCCATATCAACGTGGCCCAGGCTCGCACTGGCACTGAGCTCACGTCCCCATGGGTGAGCTCTAACCTAAGTCATGACATCCAACAGTCTTTGTCGAGAGAGACAAGCAACGCCCAAACGCCCAACTTCCCTATTCAAGTGAGGGACCTTTGCCTAAACGACCGACGCTGACAATGCAGTACATGAGAAGAAGAAAAAGAAGCAAAAAGGTTGGTAGTAATCACAAAAAGAAGAATGGAGACTTTGTGTCTCTATCGAGGAGAAGTGAAGGAAATACGGGCCACTCTGATCCTGGCGTGGTCACATGGACGGAATCGGATGGGCCGGAGGCGTCCGAGGCATGGAGTTTGGGGTTGTTGGGCAGTCCATGTCCGAGTGGTCAAGTGGTGGCGTCGTCATCTGCCGGAACCGGTCAGCGGATGCTCGGCGATAGGAGAGCAACGGCAGCCGAAGAGAGAGAGAGAGAG
>JAODYC010000002.1:3676-25855 GCA_026262405.1 Curvularia hawaiiensis | reverse complement strand
CCCCCCCCCCCCCCACCCGTGCCACTCCTACATAGTCCGCACCAACAGATGCATCATCTCGCATCGCTGCTCACACCTGCATGCGGTTCCTTACAGGTGATAGAAGAAAATGCACCTGACCTGATCGGCTGTCTAGATAAGCGTACTTCCCCAATCCCCGTAATATCCGCATAGCCGTTCAACCATGAAGTCTCCTGATCCAGAAAAAAAAAAGCTTTTATCCCCACATCCAAGTAGACAGACTTGTACGAAGCGTTTACATGTAACAGAGTTTACCGAGTGTCTTTGACAGAAAATCCATATTAAGTTGTTGGCGTCGGGTCAAGTCAACGCATCACAGTTAGGAACAGAGTATGTTGGATTCTTTACTTTCATTTGTTGTCTCTTGGCAACTCAGCTATATACAGTACACATTCCTCCCATTAACCCATGAAAAGAAACACGCTTAACCAAAGAGAACGTCACCGAGACGGATCGACACAGTCTTAGTCTGGATGTAGTTGTCCAGAGCTGCCTCACCCAGTTCACGACCAATACCAGACTCCTTGTAACCACCGAATGGCAGTTGCCAGTGAAGAGTGTTGTATGAGTTGACCCAGACAGTACCCGCCTTGAGCGCGTTGGCGACCTCCATGGCAGTCTTGAGGTTGGTGGTGTGGACGGCGGCAGCGAGACCGTAGGTGGTGGAGTTACCAATCTTGATGACTTCCTCCTTGCTCTTGAACTTGGCAATGGTGCAAACGGGACCGAAAATCTCTTCTTGCTGGATCTTCATGTCTTCGGTAACGTTGGAGAAGATGGTAGGCTCGATGAAGTAACCCTTTTCACCCTTGCGCTTACCACCCGTCTCGACAGTGGCACCGGCCTTCTTGCCATCCTCGATGTAGCTGAAATAAGCGTTAGCAAATTCTTACGAATTCGAGTAGCAGATGTCTTACCTCATGACACGGTCGAACTGAAGCTTCGAAACTTGAGGGCCCTGGAAGGTATCCTTGGCGAATGGGTCACCGACTTGGTTCTGAGCAGCACGCTCCCTGAATCGCTCCATGAACTTGTCATAGATAGCTTCCTCGACGTAGATACGCGAACCGGCACAGCAAGTCTGGCCGTGGTTGAAGTAGATACCGAAGTTGACCCAGTTAAGGGCCTCGTCCAGATCAGCGTCAGCAAAGACAATGTTGGGGCTCTTGCCTCCAAGCTCGAGAGTGACCTTCTTCAAGTTGGAGCCGGCGGCAGCCTTCATGATTTGACGACCGACAACCGTGGAACCAGTGAAGGCAACCTTGTCGATGTCCATGTGGGAGGAGATGGCAGCGCCAGCAACCTTACCAAAACCGGTGATGACGTTGATGACACCTGGTGGGAAACCGGCCTCCTTGATGAGGGTGGCGGCAATGTATGCGGACAGAGGAGTCTGCTCAGCGGTCTTGATGACAACTGTGTTACCAGCGGCAATGGCAGGACCAATCTTCCAAGCCCACATGAGAAGAGGGAAGTTCCAGGGGATGATCTGACCGCAGACACCAATCTAACGAGTTTAGCTACATGACCAAAAGGTCGAGCAGAAGCATACTCACTGGCTCTTTGCGGATGTAGTTGAAGGTGTCGGGTGTTGTGTCAACAACCTTTCCCTCGATCTTGTCGGCCCATCCTCCGTAGTACCTCAAGCATCCAATGGCGGCAGGGAGATCGACGTTCCTGGCCATGCCGAATGCCTTGCCATTGTCGAGCGCCTCGACGGAGGCGAGAAGGTCGGCGTTCTTCTCAAAGAGCTCGGAGAGCTTGACGAGGAGCTTTCCGCGGTTCTCTGGTGTCTCCTTCCTCCATACCTCGTTGAAGGCCTTGCGTGCGGCAGCAACGGCAATATCAACATCCTTCTCAGTGGCCTCTGCGACGTTGCAGATGACCTCCTCGGTGGATGGGTTGATGACCTCAAAGGTCTTGCCGTCGACGCTCTTCACAAACTCGTTGTTGATGAAGCTAGACCATGTGTGAGAACTACCGTGTGCCGGGAGGCGGAGGATTGAGAGAGCGACTTACAGGCCGGTGGGCTGGTCGTACTCGCCCGTCTGGGGAGTCGACAGCTTTACTACAGTCTCAGACATGGCTTTGAAAACGAATTGGGGTATCTGAAAGAAGCAAAAAGGCGTGAGAAAGTTGGGGGGGGTTGAAAGAGGGGTAATGGGGGCAAAGAGAAATCTTAAGTACTTGAATGGGCCCCGTATGGCGGCACTAGGGAATCACCTCCACCCAAGACAAGGACCATCGCTACACGATCGCCCGTCGATACAGCCTCGGTCATCAGGAGCCCGCCCCAAGGAAAGCTCTGCGGCCTATCGCAGGCACCAGGGATGCAAGGGTGGATGACGCTTTACTCAGCAGCGGGGGCCCATGCCCCGCTCCGGCGGCCAGTGAAAGCTACCCCTCCCCCGCAGTTGGTGTCGTCGAAGCCGCAGCTAGCCTCGCCACACGTGGTATGAGACTCTAATGTGGGACAGACATAGGTTAGCAACCAGTCCCGGGTGCGCAGAGAAGAACACAAGCCGACGTGCCTGCACCCTGATGGCGACATGTTGGATCTCGACTAGCGGTATGAGTACCGTGTAGCCGTAATCGTCGTGTACAAGTACAGAGCTCAGACAGGAGCTCTCCACAGCGCCCCTCCGCTAAGACGCAAGCAGTATTCCTATCGTCCATCCTAGCAAGTCCGCCTTCTTTCGGAGAGAGCACCGAGCCACGTTGGCTATTGCTGCTAGTCCACTTTCAAGGCTATACCAACACGGTCTACAGCGCTCGGAGCATATCCAATCGACGCCAAGGCTAGACGTCGAAAGAATTGTAATCACCTTGTCCGAACAAGCAGCGTCGGACGAGCGCTCCTTTTGCCCACTTGCGGTGACTTTCCTTTGTCGGAAGCTAGGCTAGCCGCGGGCCTCCACACAGCCTAGCAAATGGCGGGGAAGACGCAACAAAGTCGGGTCTAACAAAATAGCGCAAAACACCTTTCGCACGAATGGGTGCGCCAACGTGAACGCCCATGTCTCAAGTACGGGAGCCGCAGCTGACTGCGGCTGCGACTATCGAGTACGTGGTTCTATGGTGGTGTGATATCGACTTGCACGAGGGGTGCTGACTGGGAGCTTCCACACCACAGGCACAGAGCCAATGTCATCTCCCCTCGCGGCTATGTTCCGCGCCTCTTGTTGACGCCCGGCTTTGGCCGACATAGCCCACCATCGACCTCATCTTTCTGAGCGACATCTGAACGCCTGTCCAAGTGACACGTGTATTGCGGAGCATCCCAACCCAGTAAAATGGTTCCTGTGATCCGGACGGTATGCGCCAGTCATGCACATGGCTGAGCCAAGATTATCCAGCTGTGTTAAACATCACGACAAAGACTCAAAGGGACCAAGGACCGCTTGTACATGTTTGTGCAAATTCTTCATTGTTGCTACCAAGGCTCAAAACTACAATCTGAGAGCCGAAAACGAGGCGTCCATGAGCAGTGTACAAAGGCCGAGTTGCATTTGGGCGCTGACCATGGCCTGGCAGCGAACAGAGTAATCGGGGTATGACGGGGTTTATTTTTTATAAGAAGACGCTCCCGAGAAAAGAAAGGTGAAAGCCAACTCGACTACCAGAAAAGCTGAAAAAACTTCGACCAGTACTCAATTAAATCATAACAGTAATATGGGTGGGAGAAATGCCGGTATGAATGGCGTTCAAAGCATCTCGTCGTCCATGGCAGTGTCACCGCCGGCGGCGACTGGCGCAACTTCAGTGTTGCTGGTAGCGTTGTTGGCCTCACCTCCGGGGAAGTAGTCAGCCATCTCGGCATCCAGCTCTTCAACAGTCTTCTTCTTTGGACGTGCGTCACGGCCACCACGGCCCTTTCCGCGTCCACGGGTCTGTCCCTTTCCACGAGTAGCACCGGCGGCGGCCTTTTCTGTGGTAGCGGGCTTGGGCTTGTCCTTCTTTGGTTGGCTGCATATACATGTTAGTCAATGTTCTATTTCAAGTGAGGCGCTTGTACATACGTGACGCGGTCGGCGAGCGAAGCCGGGCGTGCGGAAGCTGGAATTGCGCTAGGGCTGACAAGCATCTCAACACGAACCGGACGTCCGTCAATCTTGACGCCGTCAAGAGCCGCAGTAGCCTTGGCAGCTTGTTCGTGCTTGTTGAAGATGATGGTTGCGCTTCCAACGCTACGGCCAGAAGCATCGTATTGGAGGAGAACCTTCTTGGGCCGGCCTACGTTGATTGCTGAAGCAAAGTAGTCCTACAAGGCGTATTAGTGGTCGTGCTAGGAGATGAGTTCGCGATAAATAGAAGCGACATCGGCTGCGAGTGCGGCGTCGGCGGTGGGTAGTCGTCGATTTCGTTGGTCGCGGTGGTGAGCGCCGCTCAGAAAGTGGGAATCCTCATCCTGTGCCAGGAACGTAACGTTCGGCAAGACAAAGCTAACTCAGCGCAGCAGCGGCAGTTGCGAGTAACGTGTTACAACGTTGCGAGATTGTCGGTTGATGCCTGCCCACTCCCCTCTGGTAACTTGAAGGCTATCATTGACCGTACTCAATGCTCTCGTCTCGCTGCTCTGATGGCCGGCTAAAGTTGCTGCGCAGCATCCAGGAAAAAGTCACTGGAGCATAGCTGTCTGTGCTGCCACTTGGAAAGTGTAGCTTGGAATACGGATCTCCCACTTTCGTCTCTGCGGCAGCTCAAAATGTTCGCATGATGCTAATCTTATCCCAGTCTTGTGTGCCCAACACAGATCATGGTTCGATTTTTGGCAAGTCATGGCTCAACATCCATACCGGAGGCGAAGTAAAGAGGCTCGGTTTGTCGGATCGCACTCGTACGTGTTCGCAAACGCGAGAAGAGTAGGCTCAAAGACCTGCATCGGTCTTACATACCTGGAGTTGGGCTTGGTCAATGTCCCTTGGCTGGTACGCGTTAGCATGGTTCAAGCATCTTGATGAAGGTTGCAGAAAAACATACCAAGTTGGAGACCATGATCTTTGTCTCACCGCCGAGAACAGCGGCGGGTGCGGCGGGCGCGGCCTTGGTTGGCTTGGCTTGCTTGGTTGACTTTGCGACACCGCCTACAGGGGCTGCAGCAGTGGCAGGGCGTCCGGCACCAGAGCGACGGTTGCTACGGCCGCGGCGGGAGGTCTTGGACGCCTTGAGGATGTCGTCAAGGCTCTGCTCCATCTTGTTTGAAGACATGTTGATGAGTGGTTGAGAAGTGTTTATACTTGGAATTGAGCGGGCGTTGATGGAAAGGCGCGCTGATGTCGGGCGACGATGAGAAGGCTACTGAGTAGCAAGGGCAGTGGTCTCTTTGATGGAGGCGCGACTGAGAGGACAAAGGAACGCGCTGTTTGGGGCCAGGCGCGTCGTGGACGGTAAGACTCGTGGGTAAGGAGTCAAGTGGGCTTGCGCAAATGTAGAGAGTGTAGCGCTACAGATTGAACCTGTGAGTGATGAAGCGCAGATGTGACGAGGGTGTTGCGAGGTGAGGAGTGTGGTGGTGAGATGAGGAAAGGGGAGGAAGAGCGCGAGGCAACAAGACTATCTATCGAGAGGGCAAACGCCAAGCACTGCTGAGCCACCCGCCGCGAGCGAACGCTGATTGGTCCCGACGCACGGTCAGTAAGTGGGCCGTACCTCCCAGCTAGGGTTGCGAGTGACGATAGCTCCTGCCATACAGGCAGCGGCGAGTATGGAGCGATAGCAGTATGGCAGTCACTCCGGTAGGTGCTCAACCATTCACTCTTCGCGTCGCGCCATGGTTATGCTAACAAGCGAGAAGTGGCAGTTCCGGTTCTTCGACGTCTCGCAAGTCAAGCTCCCCGACGACGAGAGCTCTTTCCTGTCCGAGGTATGATGACAACCTCCTCTACGCCTACGCGATCTTATGAATACTTGTAGATTGGAGACATCACGTCCATTGTATCTGGATCGGAAAACATCTTCTTCGGCAGTGCAGATGGCGTCGTTCGCATCGTGTCGCAGGCCTTTAAGGTCGTACGCACCTTCAAGGCCCATGACGCAGGCTCAATTACCCACATGAAGCAAATCGAGGGCACCTCTCTTCTCGTTACTATAGCCGAAGACCTCTCTGACGAGCCGGTCCTGAAAGTTTGGGCCCTGGACAAACTCGAGAAGAAGACGGGCATTCCGCGATGCCAAAGCACGCTCACAATTCATAACGGGCGCAAGCAGTTTCCCATATCCGCATTCGCAGCGCTCGATGACCTGTCTCAGTTGGCAGTCGGATTCGCAAATGGCGCTGTCACCGTCGTACGGGGCGACCTCATACACGACCGCGGCGCGCGTCAGCGGACTGTGTTCGAATCGGAAGAGCCTATTACAGGTATCGAGTTTCGGGAAAGCAATATTACGACCTTGTACATTGCAACCACCGGTCGTATCATGACTCTCGTAATATCCGGAAGGGGACAGGGCCAACCCGCAAAATCTCTGGACGAGTACGGCTGTGGTGTGGGTTGCATGGCTGTCGACAAATCGACACGGGATGTGGTAGTTGCACGAAACGATGCTATTTACTACTATGGCCAGCACGGGCGCGGGCCACCTTACACATACGAAGGAGAAAAGAAGATGATTTCCGTGTTCAAAGACTACATTGCCATCATCGCGCCTCCCAAGTCGAATGCGATGCCCAGGACCAACCCTCTCCGAGCCTTTGGTGTCGCTGCTGCTGACGATGTCTTCAACACGTCCAGCTTCACCCTCCTCAACACAGAGTTGAGGTTTATTGCGCACCAGGAGCAACTAACCTCGCAAGTAAAGGCCGTTGTCGCCGAATGGGGAGACCTCTTTGTCTTCACGATTGATGGAAAGGTATAACATCCATATATCGTCGGCTTTCAGAGCTAACAACATTCAGATTTTCAGATATCATGAGAAACCTTTTGCGCAGAAACTTGACATACTGTACCAACGCAACCTGTACGTTCTGGCCATCAACTTGGCCCAAAAGGCAGGCCTGGACTCTTCTCAACAGAATGTCATTCTTCGCAAGTTTGGTGACTATTTGTATTCCAAGCAAGATTATGACACTGCTATGCAGCAGTACCTCAAAGCCATTGACAACACCGAGCCATCTCAGGTAATCCGAAAGGTATGTGAATACCAGCTATCAAACAGGCTCATGACTCATGGTGAAATCAGTTTCTTGACACACAGAGAATCCACAACTTGATAGAGTATCTAGAAGAGCTCCACGACCACCACAAAGCGACATCAGACCACACCACTCTCCTCTTGAATTGCTACGCCAAGCTCAAGGATGTAGAAAAGCTTGAAGAGTTTATCAAGTCACCTGATGACCTGAAGTTTGATCTCGACACGGCCATCTCAATGTGTCGGCAGGGAGGCTACTATGACCAAGCAGCTTTTCTGGCCCGAAAGCATGGGGAGCACGAGCTGGTTGTGGACGTTCTGATTGAAGATTCAAAGCGGTATGCGGAAGCCTTGGCTTACATATGGCGACTGGATCCAGAAGTGGCGTACTTCAATCTCATGAAATATGCTACTGTATTGCTGCAGCACCTACCCAAGGACACCACCCAGCTGTTCATCGACTATTATACTGGTAAATTTCGACCAAAGCAGGATGCTATCGTCATACCTAATGCTCCTCCATCTGAGAAAGGCATGGGCATGGGCCTAGGCGTTGCATCTAGTGCTGTGCAGAACCTTGCTGCACTCCTTCCGTTGCCTTACATGAACACCAACGCATTAGCATCACCGCCTAACGGCGAACAAAAGGGGACAATGAGCCAAGCTCAAATCATTGAGACGACAACCGATGAGCCTGCTCCTGAATACAAAGTCCCGAAACCCCGGACTGCTTTCTCGGCATTTGTCGATCACCCTCAGGAATTCATAGTGTTCCTTGAAGCGTGCATCGCATCTGATGATCTTCGCGAAGATGACAAGGTTGATCTCTACACAACACTGTTCGAGATGTACCTGCATACTGCATCTTCGAAGAAAGATGGCGAACGACAAGAATGGGAGAACAAGGCTAAGAAGCTTGTTGAAGGCAAGGACATACCCATCGACACCTCAAACGTGTTGTTGCTTTCCCACCTCTCCAACTTTCGAGACGGAGCGATTCTTGTCCGCGAGCAGCAAGGCCTCTACTTCGACATTTTCCGCTCTTACACAGCGGCGAATGATACACAAGGCGCAATTCGCGCCCTTCGAAAGTACGGTCCAGAAGAGCCAGCACTGTATCCAGCCGCACTTGCCTACTTCACGTCCACTCCAGAAATCATTGCAGAAGCAGGCGACGAACTCGACTCTGTACTTAAGAAGATCGACGAAGACGGCCTCATGGCGCCCCTACAAGTCATCCAGACCCTATCCATTAACGGCGTCGCAACAATGGGAATGATAAAGACGTACCTCAGCACCACAATTGAACGCGAGCGTGCCGAAATTGCCGCCAATCGTCGCAACATCGAGACCTTCCGCTCCGATACATCCGCCAAGAAAGCCGAGTTGGAAGCTCTCAACACCAAACCCGCCGTCTTCCAGAATTCGCGCTGTCAGGTCTGCATGAAGAGCCTGGAGCTGCCTGTCGTACACTTCTTGTGTAAGCACAGTTATCACCAGAGTTGTCTGAGCACAGATGAGGATGTGCACGATGCAGAGGTCGAATGCCCCATTTGCAGCGCGAACAATGCCACGGTCAAGGCTATCAGACGTGCGCAAGTGGAGAGTGCAGAGAGGCACGACCTCTTCCAGGATGCTCTCAAGAGGGGTAAGGATGGGTTTGCGGTTATCAGTGAGTGGTTTGGCAGAGGTGTTATGAGTAATTCTGAGTAGAATGGCTTGTGATGGTACGGGAATGATTCTTACGATGTACAATGAAGAATTAGGTTGATAACGTTGCAACGTGTATCGGCGTACTTGGATTGTTTTGATGTTTGGTTCTTAACTTAGCACATCGCGTATACATTCATATGATTTAAACAGCCGCTAACTATACTATTCAAGACGCTCCATATGATGATCAGCATGAGTTCTAACACCTATATCAACGCCGGTCATGCAATGCTTCCCCTCGTATATTCATACAGACATTACTTCATATAGACATCAGGAAATAACACTTGTAGCATCTCGTCTAGTAGCGTAAAAGCAAGATGGGTACTACACGAGAATGTTAGTATTTCAAATGTACAGACCAACGATATCGTGTACAAAGAGAAACTTACTTCAACCGGGAATTATTGATAGTTCCCTCTAACTTCTTAGCCGCCAATTGTGCATTCTGTCTCCCCACAACACTGCTAGCCAATTCGGGCACCAGGGTACTGAGCACATCACTCGCTGCTTTTCTGCTTTTCTCCTTTTCCTGGCTCGTTCGCTCTACACTAGTCTTCATTCGTCCATCTGGCCACATACTATCTTTCAACGCGTCAATGTACTTGACAATGTTCATTTCAGATAACAGGTTATTGAAGGATTCGCGGGCCTTGCGCTCAATGGTGCCGCCTAGAAGCTGGTGTAGAACTACGACGACAGCACGACCACGAAGCCAATTGTTCTCGCGGTTCAGCTCAAAGGTTTCTAGAAAGAGATCGCATATCGGCTTTACGAAAGGCTCCAGCTCTTTGTTTTCGAATGCGAGTAGTTCGGCTTCGGCTTCTGCGTCGGAGTTGGGCTCGCCCGCAACTAGTACACCAGAAGAGGCGAGGCTTGCAGATTGTGCAGTCGCGCCGTTTGTATTGGCGAGCTGTGTCGTAGCAGCGGAAATGAGGTTCTGGCCCGCGACCGAAAGTTGATCAAGGACAGGTATGTTACCAAGAAACTCTTCCATGCCATCGGCTACAGAGTTGTAAATGCGTGTGACAAAATCATTCGAGTTTGGATCCTGATTCTTGAGCGCATCGGCAGGGCTGATCGCAGCCTGAGAAAGGAACGCTCGAAGCTCACGGCTACGACACACTGCCGGGATAAGCAGCAGCTCTCTCAGATACTTCTCTAGACCAAGTCGCCGCTTGTGTAGAAAGTCTTTTTGAAGCTTGAGCATCATCTGGCGACGCGGAAACTCGAGATTTCGAACTTGAGGGAACTTTGCACGAAGCCTCTTGTTCAGTTCGTGAAACTCGCTGTACCGGCGCGAGACGACCCAGGTTGCAGCAGGCATCTGATCGCCTGCGCGCCGTCGAACTTCAATAACGTACATGGCGTATTCCTTGCCGTCTTCTTCTGTGCCCACCATGATTGACTGGATGAACACAGTTGCGCGCCCGTACAAACTGTTGTCACTCTCTTGAACAATGTACTGCTGCCGTTGGAGTTCTTTCCGCTGAATCTCCCGTTGCAAGCTAGCTTTGGACTTGCGCAAGATTCTAAGCTCGGCGGCGTTGTTGGTCAACTCAGCCTTCGATGTTAGCGAATCCACAATGGACTCCTGCGTTACCAGGCGCTCGATATCGGCAGTAAGCGCATCAATAGCTTCAGCCAAGCCTAGGTCTCCGGGCGCAGCTTCGTGTATCTCCTCGTCGTCTGCTTTCTCGTTTGGTACTGGATCCTCAACCTCATCTTCTAAGAATTTTTGCTCATCACCAAATAAATCATCGTCAAAGACACCGCGAGTCCTCGGCTCTCCAACTAGACCAAGCGATGCTATACTCGGCTTCAGGCTCTCTTTGTTCTGCTGGCCTTGTGGATTAGGTGATAATGCACGAGGGAGGTCAAGAGACCCTCGCAATGAGTCATTGTCCACGGGGGATTTTAGACCTGGCTCATAGAAGATAGAACCTTCAGGCTCGTCCATAATGTCAGTCAAAGCAGCATGCATGGCATCGACTACTCGAGTGTCATGGCCGCCAGTACGATCATATCCATGATCCGAATTCAGACTAGCAGTGGAATGTGCAAGTGGGTCAGAGTCGTACTCATCGTCGAACAAAGGTGCGCGCTTAGCTGTTGACGGTGCTACGTCCAAGGAGCGTCGCGCAGGTGGCTCATTGATTGTCATTGATCCCTGGCTCTTCAGGTCTGAAGAGGAGGCAACTGCTCGACGCAAATCCCCTTGTGGCGTATGCAATGAACTGTTTTGTCTCGAGTGTGTACGAGATGGTGCCGTTGGAGGCGGGACGTCAGGTGGTTGTGCTGGGGTCCTCATCTTCCCAGTGCTCCGGTCGGCATTCGCTGCTTCATCCATGGCCAACCACTTATAGTAAAGGTTGGATTTCTTGAATCTTCGGAAATATGGATCTTGCAGCTGTTCGTACGCGGCTGTTTGCGCACGTAATACAGAACGTCGTGCACTGTGATATTGTTGTGGTGTCGCTTTCCGTCCGGCCTTGAGAAATTCTGCAACAGCTCGACGAGCTTCCGGGAGAATCTTCAGTTCTGGCTTCGACAAGTATGCTTCATAGATCTGTGCCAGGTCTGCACGGTCCGATTCTGTCCACGATGGAAGCGCGCCAACGTAGTCTTGGCCTTCATCGGTCTCTACTTCTAATGGGTTTCGAAATCCATCCACAACAATCCAGAATTGCACCAGTCGCATAAGGTCTGCCTGGTCCATGAACTCCATGAAGCAAGACAACCCAGATGCATCATATAGCACCTCACGCAAAGATGCGTTGGTGAACCTGGACGACGAACGTTTGTGCTTTGGAGCTTCCTGTGCTGCGACTTTGGCTCGCACTGATCCACCAGCGCTGAGTGTCGCAACCTTTGTATCTAGTACATGGCGTGCTGACTCGAGGCGCCGCAGATAGACAGGGTCTTGGCCTTCAATCATAGAATCTTTACGCAGCTGGCTTGCGACCTCACTGCGAAAACGTCTAGCATCCGCGAGTGTGTTTGTCTGTTGAACTGCCCGCATAAAGCGCTCGAATTTCCGCTCATTGTCACTAGGGGCCAGTTTGGGAAATTGTGTATTCTTGGAAGGTTTTTGTGAGGGCGGGGCGTGTTCGTCGAGAGCAGCTCGGAGCTTGCGAACTGTTTTTCGTTCTTGCAGCAAAGACCTGCCCTGGGTCTGTTAGCATCAGTCAACTCTAGACCAGTAAAGTGCTTACATAGCCCTCCATAAGCTGATTCCACGTATCAGGGTCAGCGAGCATGTGCATCACGGGTGATAGGACTGCGCAGGCCACAATCTCTTTGATGAGCACATTAACGGCCGGACTTGTGGACATGTTGGCAGGCATAATCTTTGGTAGTAGTCGCGTGACGATACTCCTCAGATGCTGCTGCTGTATTGGCTTGGTGTTTGAATACGCCAAAGACGCAGCAGGATGCAGTCGGCCATCTTTATATTTGGCTGCGATGGCAAGGTCAAGCTCCTCAGAATCTGTAATATTGCGCGACAGCTTGCGCCCTCGAACGATGCGCTCAGCCTCGTATGACGCTTTCAGGTGGTCGGTGATAAGGGGAACCATGCGTGACACGACCGTCTCGAGCATATCTACTGCCAGTAGGCGTTCCCGTATCTCTCCCATGGCCGCGCGCACTGCCTTGTCGACTTCATGTACGAACGTTGGGCTCTTGCTGATGTTTCCATACCAGCCTTTCACAAAATCGCGCAGTATCAAGCCGATCAGGACATCGAGACTGTCAGATATCATAAAGGACGCGGGGTATAGCGGCTCCATCATGTACATGTTCCGTTTATCCAGAGCTTCCCTCTCAGCCTTCCACATGTCTGGCGCAACAAAAGCGACATGGCGCGGTCCGTAATCGATCTGGCCACCGTTTCGCAGGTCCCTGTCCCATGCGGTCGTGAAGGTAAGCCATGCCAGCAGTGCGAGCGTCGCGAGTGCTCCGGTGACGAAGGCGTAGGGGAGGTAGAGCAGCTTGGGCTGCCAGTGGGTCAAATAGCCCCAGGCGATGAATATTGCGACGGCAGCAAGGATAAGGTCTCTGCGCTTCACGGTGGCCATACTCGTGCTGGCGGCGCCCGGTTCGGCATCTTGGGTGTGGTGGCCGAAGATGCGGGAGGCTTGGTGTTGCGGACAGCCCACTTTCGGAGCTTAGGCCACTGACCGTCGATCCGCCGTATACCGTATCCACCAGGCACAACTTCAACACCAACTTCGTGCCTAGTAGCTAGATCAAAATTACCTTAGAATCAATACATATTCCCACAGCACTGGCAGGTCAGGTTTTCTTGTTGGAGAAAAGCTTGGTTGATGGAGGCCATTGTTTGACGGATGAAAACTGCCCCTACTACATCATTGAAGCCACTCACCAACTCTGATAAAAAGAGATTTTCAGCTGTCAGAGATACGATATAGATACGAACACTCGTGCCTTTTTTATATTCTTCTTTTTTTGTTAGACCGGAGGGCGACCTACTGTTTTTGTTTTCTGAGATGATTTGAGAGTGCTTGTCACCGTAAGTGAACTACACGTAAAAGCAAATAGAACACAAATAGATACGAATGTATGTAGATAATACTTTATGGAAACATTGGTATAACTGTATACTGTTTTGGTAAATCCGATTGGGAGTTTGTGTGGGGCGGTCCGGCATTTTCGGCACATCAAGAGATATGCATCTGACGTAACAATATAGACTGCCGCAACGCGCAAGGGGGGGGCGCTGGCACAACGGCGGGAAAGCGGGCGATACCGAGAGACGCAATTCATACAAGTCCTGTGACAAGTACGAGAAAGAAAACGCGAGTTCTTGGGCACAGTTACGTAGACTTGTAGGGGAAGAACCTAAAGTTGAAACGATTAAGCAATACGTCTAACACAGTCACTTAACAATACCCAAACTTGATACATGGGTAAAGGAAGGCAGAAGAGGCGCATGTATTAAGTAGAATTTTTATTGTTTCATTTTTCAATGGTATACAAAGCATGCAAACCCAAACTTGAAGACCCATCGTCGTTATCCCATTACCATTCCCATTACCATTCCTCGCTCGTAACCATTTAGGTCCGAGCTCATATCAGACGTCAATGTAATAAAGACATGGTAGTAATTTACAGAGCGAGCATGGCAAGGGCGGCGGCGCCAATGATACCAACAGCCTGGGTGGCCTGGGCGGCGGCACCAGTGAACTCGGAAACGGAAGAAGGCGAGCCAGAGGCAGAAGGCATGCTGGTGTTGACGGTGGGCATGGGCACAGGGGTGACGGATCCCATGACAGAGGACATGACCGATGACATGGCGGAGGATGCAGCGGAAGCGGCAGAGGAGACGGCGGATGTCATGGCTGGTTCGGAAGATGAAGGAGCAGCAGCAGAGCTAGCTGGGGCAGCCTCGGCGCTGGAGGGAGAGGCACCAGTGTCAGGGATGCTGATTGGAACACCAGCGGCCTTGCAAGTAGCCTCGACGGCAGCGATGGCCTTTTGCTGGTCGTCGGCAGAGCAGGCACCCTGAACGCAAGGCTGGACCTTGGAAAGGAGCTCGTCACCCTTCTTGCAGTGGCAGGCAAAGTCGGTGAGGGACGCGCAGCCGTCGCTAGTGAGAGGACCGACGAAGCAGGCAAGCTGGTTGGTGTTAGTCCATGTTGCTTTCACTCCAAGTAGATTGTGCTATGATAAACTTACAGCGCACTGGGGGATGTTGTCAAGCTGAGCGCTGGCAACCGAGGCCAAGGCGATGATGGAGGCAACAGTGAAGGTCTTCATTTTGACGGTTGGTTGGGCTTGTTGAAGTGGTGAACAGAGCAAAAGCTAATGGTATGTATATAACGACAGTAGGATTTGTAGACAGGAGCAGAGGAGGCTACCAGAGGCTCTTTATATCGCATCAGGGTCATGAGGCGCCCCATGTCTAAACGAGGGAACATGCCTGTACATCGGTAGTCTTTGGCTCCACAAGCTAGTCTTTGTCACATAAAGATTCTTGCCTCCATCAAGATCTTCGAGAATTGCTGGAGATATTGCTTGATGTGGCAACGCTAAATGACCCTACCCCAGACCAGTCCACTAGTTGCGGCTGCATGCACGGAACTGCAGACGGCGAAGTTTATTGAGCGCGAAAAAGCGGCGCCGGGTGGGATCAGCAAATGATGGATGGCAGATCCAGATGCCTGGAAGGCATGCATTGCCGCGTCAGCCCCTAGGACTCATTGCTGGCCGCTGGCGAGCACACGAGCATGGTGTGTAGTACTATTGTGTTGAGCCAAGCCGCGATCCGCCAATACCATGATGAGACGTCATTGGATCGCCACAGTGTCACAACATTGGTCTTGGGCTTTGTTCAGGGGCTAAAGGCCGAATGGATTGGCCGGTGCTGGGCCTGGAAGACCGCAGACTGTTGGATGTGGGCTGTTGATTGGAATTGGTGCGGCTGTGGCCCGGACATTAACCTATCCAGGGTTGGCGCCAACAACGAAATCCGGGGCAGCATTGGCAGTCGTGGGTGTTTGCCAAAACCCATGTAATATGCCAATCACGCCTGGCCTGATGCAGTGTGCGAAATAAACAATTTGCTGCGGACCGGTGCGTCAAACCCGGTGTTGCCCTTGGGATAGGGGCTCTACATGTGATGTGCTCGCTGTTATAACCCCGCAAATATGAGTTCCCGTTCTTGGTCAAATATCCGGGACAGCCAACACCCATCCTTTTCTGGCTAAAGCCGTTTAGAAATGGCTAAGGATCCTAGTCCTCCACCCGCCCGGATATGTCATCCGAATGGCCCCCATCGTAACTGCGCGCGTGAAGGATTTTGGCAGGGCGGTTTGAGTGGCGCGAGACGGGCAGGCTTGCCGTACCTGCGTCTGTTTGTAAAATTGTCTTTTCAAGTCGGCTTTACTTTATGACTATCGAAGGGCTGCTTGTCGTCTGATGCGATGTGGTCAACGTCAATGGCCGATGTAACGTGATCGAGGAACGGCAAGGCTTGTGCGTTCCTGCGTCATTGTTATGCGGAGACAGCTTCCTTGTAGGGAAAGATCTGACGGCTTGGTATGCACGTAGCATCGACTTCCTCGGCAGCATGTGCTTGTGTCTAACTGCCCTCAGGCAGAACAGGTTGGGAAATGGAGCTGCAAAGCGGAGAACCCGGGAAATCTGGGGAAACAAGCATTGTCCCTGACTGTGGTACACAAGAGAACGTACGGAGTAGACAGGACTGCTGAAGCTTTTCTCTGTGCTTTCAAGAGCTACTCATGAGGCGACGACTCTGAGTAGGCATTGAGCAGCGCGCATCAAGTTTATTAGCAGCACTCTAATAAACGGCTTCATCGTTGACATAATTTGCGCCGCGACGGCACAGGACCTGGGCAGCAACAGTCGGTGGCGCTGAGTCGTATCCTTGCGTGGTCTGAAAAAACCTGTACGGACGTATGCACGCACATGCAAACATTCCAAGCAAGGCGTAGCGGTGTCCTCGGCGCATGACAACAGATCAGATGCTAAGGCTCAAGAGAGCGTTTCTGCGACGATCTTCATCGAACTCACTAGAAATCTGGAGTCTTTGCCTGCGCCCTCACCATTTGAGCTACCCATACCAAATCTCAGCTGTCGCACGTAGTTGTGCCGTGTATAATGAAGGCCAATTGGATTCCTGTCAGTCCTGGTAAAGCGAAATGAGATGTGTTGTTGTGTTTGAGCAATCGGACATGGGAGAGGACTCTTCTGTTGGGTGAGTGCATTGTCTGTAGAGAATCGGCTGATCCGAGAACGAGGGCGTGACATCTGAAAGCCAAGGCAGTGAAAAGGCCCGCCTCGCTATGTGTTGGTTTCAAATGAGCAACCATGGCTATTCAGTACGTTTCCTCGTCTTCGTGATTAGTACTAGGTGCAGCTTCTCTAGCTCTGCTTGATGCTACGCTGGCATCGTACGAGGAATGCAACGAGAGATAAACCCATAATCCATCTCATACAGCCTTTAGGGTTTGAATGCTTGAAGATAATCAAATGACACTGTTGTAGGGTGTTGGAGTTAGAGCTGTGAGGCCACGCATCAGCGATGCTCACCATGTTTAATCAAGACGCGGTGCCAAGCTGATACATCACGTGACGCTAGACGCAAATAGATGAGCAAAGCATAAAACAACAAAAGTTTGCAAGACACAAGATGTTCAAGTAATGAAATCATTCATAGCGCCATATACTGAACACCCAATATTGCGTCAATAGCGATCAACGCGTTCGATAAAATTGATCATTGGAGCGCAATGGTGACTGTATCCGCCTCTAATCACCACTACTTCATATTCAAAAGAGTAGCTGCACTGTAAAATGAGAATATCAGAAGTACTGATAGCTACCCGTGACGATAGATTAGAAAGGTACTCGTCTTGCGCATTACAATGTTGCATATTTGTAGTACAGAGATAGGACAAGATGAGATGGATCTGATAAGATAAGATCTCAGCTAGTGCTGGCGCAGCCAGGCGCGCTAGTCAAACTTCCGACGGCGTTCGCGATGTAAAGTTCATGACGAAGTGTTGCCCTCCAGTCACAGCCAACTCCCATACGTGAGCTCCCCTCGTCATCGCCGTCGCCACCGCTTCCGCCTGAATCGCTGCCTCCTTAGTGTAGCATCTTCCCCAACGAGTGTCCTGACAACCGCAATCATGGCCGACACGGCAGCTTCGCGACCTCCCAGCACGGCGGAGCAGCTTGTACGATTGTCCTCCAAGCGAACGAGGGAGATATTTGCGGCCGACTTTGCTTCGTCCGCAGCATTGGACCACGCATCTAACAGTGGCTTCTCCATACACCCAACCTCGCCAGCCCCTTCGACAGCCGCAGAGCAAGTGGGCGTTGCATCGCGCATTCGCAATGAATACGAACACGTACGCGAACTGCCGCCTGCTCTTGCAGCCAAGATGGCGAGTGCAGCTTCCACAGCGGCGGAGCGCCGCAAGAAGATCAAGGCGCAGAACGCTGAAGAGAAGGCATCAGACCCCAAGATGCAGAAGATGATTGAGGGAGCCTCAGAGAAGGCCGATAAGACGCGCGACGCGCAGTCGATGCAGCTGGCAGTACGAGCCGGAGGAAAGGGCGCCGCTCCCAACGCACAAGGGCCTACACCAAACAGAGATCCAACATCCAGCTCGCTGGTCAGGAAGGACGTGGTCAGACAAGCAAAGCCTGAGTGGCATGCCCCTTGGAAGGTCAAGACGGTCATCAGCGGTCATATGGGTTGGGTGCGTTCCGTGGCTATGGAGCCTGGGAACGAATGGTTTGCAACTGGTGCAGCGGACCGCACCATCAAGCTCTGGGATCTTGCGAGCGGCCGGTTGAAAATCACCTTGACAGGACACATCTCGGCAGTCAGAGGCCTTGCGGTAAGCCCGAGGCACCCATATCTCTTCTCCTGTGGAGAAGACAAGATGGTCAAGTGCTGGGACCTCGAAACCAACAAAGTAATCCGACATTACCACGGCCACTTGAGCGGAGTCTACTCCCTTTCACTTCATCCAACGGTAGACGTGCTGTGTACAGGAGGGCGAGATGGTGTAGTACGTGTATGGGATATGCGCACACGCAGCAATATACACGTCCTCGGTGGCCACAAAGGAACAATCTCATCGATCCAATGTCAAGAAGCAGAACCGCAAGTCATATCCGGAAGCATGGACAGCACCATTCGACTCTGGGACCTCGTCGCAGGAAAGACCCGGACCGTCTTGACTCACCACAAGAAGTCTGTCCGTGCTCTGGCCACACATCCCACAGAGTTCACCTTCGCCTCTGGCTCTGCGCAATCTGCGAAGCAATGGCTTTGCCCCAACGGAGACTTTATGCAAAACTTCTCCCCTGTCAATAGCATCATCAATACGCTTGCGGTAAACGAGGATAATATGATGTTCGCTGGTAGTGATAACGGCGAAGTCTCTTTCTATGACTGGAAAACTGGTCACCGCTTCCAACACACGGAAAGCATTGCACAACCTGGTTCCCTTGAAGCAGAAGCAGGAATCATGTGCTCAACTTTTGATAAGACTGGTCTTCGTCTTATCACTGGTGAGTCCGATAAATCAATCAAGATATGGAAGCAGGATGAAGATGCAACTGAGGAGACGCATCCTTTGGATTGGAAACCAACCCTGGGACGGCAAAAGTACTGAGCGCCTAATACCTTTGTTTGAGAGTTTAATCAACATGATGTTTGTGTTGCATGAGCAACTAGGAGTTTGGGATAAGCACAATGGTGTCAAGACTGTGTATTACTATTCAGATTTATTTTTCCTTGGTTTCATACCATGCATTAGTCAGAAAAAGGCAGGATATACCACGAGGCTGCAAATGAAGATAGTGTTGAGCTTGGAAAATCGTCTGAGTACGGTCTTGCTACCGGTAACGTGCTTTCACCGTTCAAGGTCCTGGAGCCCATTTGACGCAGGTTGTAAAGCCATTCAGACACAGAGTGGATGTTCAACATCAGCTAGCATACAAGTTGCATCAAGTCATTATGCACAGCATTGCGAAGAATACGGCCTTTGACGAAAAGTTGTCCAATCTGACTCCGGGCCCATTTTCCCAGTCTCTGGAGCATGACCGTGATCAGCGCGTTACTTTAAGTGGTATCCTACTCGAAATAAAAGTGCGATATTTGGAACCTGAAGACAGCTTCGAACTCACGCGAACTGTGAGACTCGGACATGTGAACAGGGTGATATCATTCATGCTCGGCGCAAGTTCGCCAGAAACAAAGACTAGCAGATTCCTTGGGCACTGCGAAGAACTGATTAGCGAATGGATTGTTGAACGGCTTCCCAAGCTTTCTGTCGAGGCGCCTTTGTATTGTTCTCGCATTGCCCAGATGTTCACCTGTTTGGGAATTGCTAAGGATACAGATCGGACGCAAGCAATGGGTTACCGCAGCACCGCAAGGAGGCTTTTGACGGAGGCGAGGGAGCTTTGCAAACACCTCTTCTGTGGTCGAGATGCTTTGATACAAGTCGTGGTTACTTTACTTCGCAAGAGATGTGGAACAAGGAGTTCTACGAGGAAATTTCGAAGGAAGAAATAGAAGCTATCAAAGCCGCGATGATTAGTGGACCTGGAGGAATTGCAAAACACTCTGGACACTGGTACAACTGCGTAAACAGACACCCAGTAAATTGCACATAGTACCTTCTCATAGGCTTTGAACTAAACTCATCTAGTTTGCCATTGGTGAATGCAGTATGCCTATGGAACAAGCACGTTGTCCTAAATGTAGCGAGGCCGTCGGTGGCCAAAATCACACTGCAGTCCCTGGAGTTTCTGTTGCAATGAAAGTGAAGAGATCAAGTAGAAACTGGCTGTGTTAGCTCTCAGAATCAGCGAAATACGGGTGGTGAAGTAGGAGAAAAGCCAAAGCGGTAACCGGAGGCTCGTTCCGTTTGGGATCAGCTATCACGTTGCACAACGTATTCATCTCTCTCTTAGGTATAGAATAGTTACAAGCAGTTCATCTTGTGGTACATTCAATCTTTGTGTCATTTGAGCAAACCAGGAGTGAGCCCAGGGTCCATGCTGGAGAAGTCACACAGAAAGTTGAGCATTCTATGAAGCGTGGAAAAAGATGAAGACAAGTAGATATGCGACTGCAGACAAAGAAAGAAATGGGAAATGCTTATAAGACATAAGGAATGCGCAGTTAGTGGCATGCAGCATATATATTGCATAGCACTGTAAGAGGCACGGCAGCTGCATAGTCGGCTCCCCACACTATCGCAAGAATTGATGGTAGCTACTAAACAAAACCAGTATATCCACGTCCCAGGAGCGATGAGATCTTTCGAATATACGAATACAGTGCATTATTCGTCTCTTATTCAGTAATTTCAACCTCTATAAAACATACTTAGCCCACATCCCACATCGCCATATCAGGAGCAAAAACATCTCTCACGATGCAAACCTCGAAGCCCTCTCAGGTCCTGGAGCCATCATCCGGAAGCTCTACTGGGAATCTAAACGGTATTCAGGGCCGGCTCTTTGCCATCACGGGAGCAGCATCAGGCATTGGTCGCGCAACAGCTCAACTTCTCGTCGCGAGCGGAGCCAAAGTCTCGCTCGGGGACAAGGACGAAGACTCTGTTATGCAACTCGCAGCAGAACTAGGAGAAAATGCAAAGGGATGCAAGATTGATGTTACAAAGAGAGAGGAGGTAGAGCGATGGTTGGGGCATGCGGCTTCGCAGTGGGGGATGGACTGTATTGACGGTAAGTAGGCACACTTCTCGAGAAAAGCACCACGAGAAAGAAGAACGATCTTTTCTTAAAGTCTTCAATTAGAAACATTTCCTATTGAGAACATTGAACTGACAAAGTGCATTACTATTAAAAAAAACAGGCGCAGTGAATCTCGCAGGTATCTCAGGCCGTCTTGCATCGGCCAAAGACCACGACGCCGCCAACTACGCGGCCGTCTTCTCTGTCAATGTCGAAGGCGTATTCAACAGCATGTCGGCCCAACTGCGCAACATGCGTGTCGCAAAAGACGGCCTGCCAGGCGGTTCCATTGTCAACGCGGCTTCGATAACCGGTCTCGTCGGCAAGCCCAACTGCTCCATCTACTGTGCCTCGAAACACGCAGTCATTGGCCTTACCAAAGCCGCTGCGCGCGAGCAATCGGAATCAGGTATCCGAATCAACGCCATTGCGCCGTAAGTGGCTTCTTGTTGTTGTTGTTCTTCTTCTTTTTCTCTGATATTGCTTTTGCTTCTCCACCCCCGCTTCTTCTCCCTTCCCCTTGACGGATGCCTTGGTGGATACCTACGTCGCGCTCGCCGTCCTTGACGTGCATACCCTAGCTGCACGTCTGAACGCCTCCAACTTGTGCATGCTTGCACGCGCGTGCGGAACAACAAGCCGCAGATTGATGATTGTGGCACAAATAGTCTACTTACGACATCTCGGTAGTGGCTTTGTAGACACGCCCCTCATGCATGCTCTCGATGCGGAGCTGGGTTTTGCGCTACCGAACGATGCAGTCTTGGGTCGGCGCGCGCGCCCAGACGAAGTCGCCAAAGTCATTCGCTTCTTACTCAGTACCGAGGCGAGCTTTATTACGGGATCGGTGTATCAGATCGATGGAGGGATGGTGTGTTGAGTATATTGCGCGCCTGAGGGGTGGGAGCAGATAAGGGGGGTTGGACGGGGGTAGAGGAGAAAGAAAAAGCAATATAGGTAGTGGGGTCAACCAGAGGAATGTGCCGAAATGAAGAATATAGCGGATAAAAGCTGTTCTTTGATGAGTTTTTTTGTTTTTTT
>JAODYC010000199.1:12762-35587 GCA_026262405.1 Curvularia hawaiiensis | reverse complement strand
ACGTGCAGCTACGTACGCCTACTCTACTAGCTATTCTAGTAAAGGCTCTCTAGCAGGCTCGTACGCCTAGTAACATACGCGAGCTTAAAGCCTAATTAATACTAATACGTAATCGCGTTCAGCAGCATTAAGACTTATCGCTAGCTTTAATTATTGCGGTAATTAACTAGCTTAAGAAGAGGGTAGAAGTAATAATACTCTTAGCCGAGCTAATGCGCGATTAAATTACTACTCTTAAGAGAGCTAATATAGTAGTATTAGAGCGTTAAAAGCGTAAGAAAAAGCGGATATAGAAGTAAGGAGTCCTTACGAAGAGAGCTGGAGAGGATATACTCGCTTAACGTAAGGCTAATAAGTAGATTGCTTGTGAGGAGCGTTAGAGTAGGGAGTGATTAGGTGTCAGCCGCCGGGCTATAACGCGCTATAGTAGATGCAAAGAGACTAGCTATAACTTACGTACATGTAAGAAAGATACTCTAGATACTAATTAATCTACTATGTTAATATCTGTTAAAATTATCGATATATGGTGGAGCTATACGCTTGTAGAGGTGTACAGAGTTGGTGGGGTGCGCCGCTCGCTTGCCATACACGTTATGCTTCGTAGGGTTTCTATTACTGTATATGTAGGTATAGAACTAATATCTTAATATAGCTAGTTAATCCGTGTGCTCTAAACATATCAAAGTAATATATACGCTAGTTTCAGACCCTACCATTATTTATGTAGACAAGATAGCTGCATATAGCGCTTTAAGCACGACTTCTAGGAATATTTGCTGCTAGGGATCAATAGCATAGGCCTCTTTGGGTCTGATATTCAGAAAGTTTGCTTTGAATTGGCGGATATCCTGATCTAAAAAGTAGGAACATCTATTATTGGTGGATCTATGGTAATTGGAGTTCGGATGATAGAATGCTTCTAGGTCAAATTAGTTCTTAGATATTTGAGAAAGGAGGTCGTGTGGTTCGATTAAGAGGTCCCAGAGTGCACAAGGGTCACTAGGGGATCCTGGGAGACGAAGGCAATGGATTTTCAGCATCTGCCGGATTGTGAGCCTTCACGATTCATAGTGGGTTAGAGGGCATAAATCAAATGAACGTGGTCGTATTTGTTGAAGAGGAAGTATTCTCGATTGTTGTGCGTTCCAAAACCATCTCGGGCAGGTAAGACTCAGCCCAAGAAGGAAGCCGCTGGGAACGCGCTGATTAGTTTGAGTCTCTCATTCTTACTGCGGTCAATAGGATTTCTATGATTGCTGTGATTAATCTGTTCACAAGCTTATATTACCTCCTCGTGAGCAAGTGGTAGTCCTGGCTACGTAGCAATGATCTACTAAGACGCCCAGGTCTACTTGAACTTCTTCAGTAAGATATTATATATTTATAGTAACATAGTATTAGATTAGGAAAGAAGTTAAACCATATATATGTACTAAGTTGTGACGTGCTTGGGTTGAATACGCCGAGAGATGCGCAAATTCGGTAAGGTACAGCCCTCGCTTATCACACAAGTTGACTCGAGCTCTCTGGTTTCTCTCCTTTGTTAGCCTCTGGTTTTTATGCCATCACCCAAACAAACTCAGAATCGTAATCTGGCTCATCTATCTCCAGCTTGCCATCACCTGCCTTCACCTTCTCAACCCCTAACAATTCGAAGCCTATTTGTTCTAATATGTCGCAATTCTTATGCATCCTATAGCTGCTCCAGAACATCTTATAACCCATCATCTCGCTATGAATCTCTTCTTCGTTAATACCTGCAAGGTTGAAAACGAAGAGGCCGCCGGGCTTTATCCATCTGTAGATCTTGGCGAGCAGATCCTTTAGCTGGGAGCGAGGGAGGTGGAAGAGGGTGTAGAAGCTGAGCGCGCCGTGAAAGCTCTCAGCATTGAACGTGAGTGTGGCCATGTTACTAGTGACGAACTTTGCCCGCGGGCAATGAGCTCTAGCCATTTCGATTCGCTTGGCAGAGATGTCGTTTGCTGTCACCTGAGCTCCGTGGTCGACGAGCATATTCAGTACAGGTACACCGGGGCCACAGCCAAGCTCTAGAATAGATGGTGAAGGTGGTAATTTGTCCAGGAGTTTCTTGGTGTATCTTTCGCGTGATGACTTATCGCTTTCGACCCATTCCAAATACCAGTGTGCAATGTGATTATAGGCGTGTTCGACGATGTTTTCTGGTGCTTCAGACATGTCACTTGTTTGTAGTCCTGGTTTCAACTATATGTCAAGAAAGTGGGAAAACAAGATGCCGGAGGAGATTTGCAACAGAGCACAAGAATACTCCATCCTCTAGATTAAAGGTCTAAATAACAGCTGGAGCCGACATTTTGCGGCCCCAAGTTAAGCGCAGCTTTGCGGCACAGTCGCTGTTTCTGCTCACCCCCACAGACCTCACACCAGGCAGCCCCGAAGGTGCATCTACGACCATAACTCCGATCCTTCTATCTATCTTTATGTGCTATTAATTACTAAAGAAAACACTATTTTACGCATACTGGATATGGCATCAACAAGCTGGAAGACACCCACGCCAGCTGCCAACGCCATGTTGCCGCAGGGAGATGTGTTGTTGTGCTAACTATAGCTCTAGCAAGGGGATGGAGGCATTTACCATTCAGTATTACGAGATTAAGCTTTCGCAAGCAGTGGCAAGCTCAAGCAAGCCGCTTTGGCGTCGGCACGAAAATCCTCCCGCCAGCACTAACCTTCAGGCCATCCGCTGTGTCGTGTGCTGTGCCTCTACATTCCCGAGGTCATCCTACTGATAACGCGTAGGTGTTACGGACACAATGCGATAGTTCCATAGTGTGCAGCTACTTGCTAGTGATCTTGTGTGTCAGCACGAGCAACAGCCTGCACTGGATACATATTAAGCTTTGTGTTCGCATGCTTGATCAATGCTTTCCAAGTTAGACCTGAAACATGTTGCGGCGGTTGTGGAGCTTCTTCATCCTGGTTCCACAGTTGTTTATTGGTAAGACCCACCCTCATTCTTTTACTCCTTCTACTTACGGAGTACACAGTAAGATCCTACACTACAGTTAAGTAGCTAGCTTCTTTAGGAACGAGTTTATCTTATGTCGGGGATCGATTGCCAAGTTGCTAGCGATAGCTAAAGATTTAGATGAGGGAAGAGAAGTGGGCTGTGGCGAGGGAGCTTGCAAAAGTATCAGAACGGACGTACAGGTGATTACAAGACCTGCACCTGGTGTAGATGTAGGAATTGAGATGATGACAGCAGTGTTGACTTGCTGTAGAACTTGACTAAGTAATTGATCCTCGTCTTAGTTTTCAGGTTAAAAACGAGGAATACAACGCGGTATAGGCCATCAAAAGCCGTAGGGTCGTAGCGAGTGGATACTTCACTCCTCCTCGGCGCACCTCTTGATCAAGCTGTCAGGGGCTCCAGAACAGACCAGTAAAGCTTGTGAGGTAGGGGTACCGAAGGTCCTCGCTTACTTTGATAGCAATGATGATTACCGTGAAAATAGTTCAATAGGGTTAGGGTAGATCTAGCAGCTATCGATCGCGAAGAAAAAGCTACTCAGTACGCTCGCAATTGGCAGGCGTGCAACACTTAGGACTTAGAAAGCTCTATACCACCCGACTCTGCCTCGAATACCAGGAATCGGCTTCCTCGTGTCGGAGCTTGAAAAGCACAAACGACAGCGGAAAAGCCTCATGCCTGCGTTCGGTTTTCAGCATATCAAAGATCTCGCTCCTGTATTCTGGTCTAAGTCATATGAGATGGTCAAGGCCATTGAGCTGGCATTAAGAGCAGAACAGAGCAGTGGTCGCGACTCTTACAAACATTCTCATGGGGCGATCAGCGTTAGCAGCCAGGCTTCACGAGTCACATCGCATATCATCAGCACAGCAGATCTAGGCCAAGAGTTCAATGCGCTTTCAGGCCATCCCAGTCCTCTCGTCGCCAACTATCACTCCATCTACAAACACACAGACAATCCAAGCTAGGTTCTTCGCCTTGTTGCAATGTATGTGCCGTTCTAGATCTTGGAAAATATTCCATCTACAGTCAACGAGAAAGTCGTTGCTGGCTCGAACGCGATAAAGCAAACCCTAGCGACATCATTGCAGACAGGAAAAAATCAATGTTCGAGACTGGGAATACGAATCGCATGGATATTACTAGTGCAGCGTTGAGAAGTGGCGCATTTGACGAGGAGGAGCTGGTCAACCATGCTATGACCTTTCTCCTTGCTGGGCATGAAACCAGTGCTGCAGCCATGACATGAGCTAAATTGCTGTTGTATCTATATCCTGATGACCACGCAAAGCCTCTCGCAGAGATCCGCGCTACTCTACCAAGTTATAACTAGTGTTGATACCAGTACCTGCTACTACCTTCGTGCTGTGTGCGCTGAAGTACTCAGGCTGTATGCCCCAATTCTGGTGACAGCACGTAATGCCACTATCGACACGATTATTGGCGGGTCTTTCATTCCCAGAGGTACAACAATGATGCTGTCACCCTTGACTATGAATGTGTCAAAGACACTTTGGGGAGAAGATGCCTCGGAATCGAAGCCTGAGCACTATATAGGCGTCAACGGCAAGGTAAACAAGCATGGGGGCTCTAGTTCTCCATATAGTCCCATGATAGTAGGTGCCCCATTTGACAACTCCATTTAATATTTTAGACTGACATTAGAAAGAAATTTTCTACATGGACCTCGTTTGTGCATGGAGCAGAGTTCTGCGAAGGAAGAGTTTGCATGTCTATTGGCAGCTTGGATTGATCTACTGGAAGTTGAATATGGAGGCAATCTCCCTACAGAAAACACCATTCGTAGTCCAAAGTTGCACTCATCAGGAGTGTTAGTCTTTCTGCGAGATAGGGTTTGGGTGAAAGTTAGAAAGCTTGAAGGGTAATAAACAGCCAGATTGCGATATGCACAAGTAAACAAGCAAACCTACGGCCATTGGCTTTAGTTAAAGATGAGATTTCCAGGCTAGCATGAATTGGTCGAGATCCCTAGTTGCAAATTGATGGATTGGCTTGTCCGCTTGATGTGTAACCTGATTAGACTACCTTCTCATGTCAAAAAGATGCGCTAGACACGCCCCCATCTTCTTGGCTTCTAAGAAAGGTTTGGTTTGAAATGCCAGGCTCGTGAAGATTCTCTTATAGAAAGTCGCATCGTCGAGGTGATATAACGGAATGATCGCAATGGTCGGTTCTTTTTGAGGCTGCTCATCGCTGCTGCTCATTTTCAAGTTCACATCGGGATCTTTCGCAGGTTTTGAAATATTCGGATTATACTGTAGTAGTGGTAATGATGTTACTTCAGTAAGTGTAGAGCTTCTTAGACATTCTAGTGCTGCTTACGCCAGCTTGTTACATTGGATCTGGTAAATATCAAAATTAACGCCATTTCGCTTATATACAGCTTATTCCCGGTTGTCATAACTCAGGTGTCTATACTTATTTAAGGTTAAAATGTATGTGAGACTATAATCGACGACACTATGTGCATAGTAATGATGGCATTGTCTTATTTCTACCTTCTCGAGCACTTAAGATTGACCAAAGCGAGACTTCTGGGATTGACTTTCAGTATTTCCTCTTAAGATGTATTCAATCCACCATTCGATGTAACATTGAGCTATGTCATTGTTAGTGTTGGGAATGGAGAATACCTGCAGCGGTACGCTTAGCCTAAGAAGGCTTTCATGTCCTACTTGTCGAAGCAGGCATGTACGCGTCACTGCGAAAATGAAACTTCAGCTAGGTGCCTCTATACACCTCATCTTTTCAAAGTACATTTCCAAGCTTAAAGAATTCGCAAAATCACTAGAGCCAACTCACGCAACTTCAAGCTAGTATCATGAGGCTCTACCCTCAAAGAAAGGCTTTAGGCGGCTCAAAGTTAATACTACTAGTAGCTGTGGCCGACGGGTAGAGACTGTTAATCACAAGACTCACCTATTCAGGGATTTCTGATCGTGACTACACAGCCCACTCAACTTTACAAAGCTCGTCCTCACCTGTCCCGCGCCAGAATGTCCCGAAATCACCTTTGGACAGTGTGAAGTGTGTCTAGAGCACAATCCACTAGGACTAGTATCTGTTACTTTTGAGGCCAACGCATGGTCTTGGTTATCGTGGATACAGGAAACCTATCGCCAAGCTAGAATCCTGGAAACTACACACAGGCTTCGTTAGGTTCGCGAATGGGAAGCGGCTATCAGCTTATGACATCAAAAACGAAAATCTGGTCATCCAGACGAATGTCTCAGCTACAAGAGTGATATTTGATGCAAATTAGAGAGCTTCTGGGAGAAAGTTTAACTGCAGTCGTATCAATACACACCGTTGGGGGAGATCGTTTTGTCCACGGGAGCTTTCTGCATTCCGCTGCTGCTCATTCTATCTAGCATTGGGCCCTGCGAAACTCTCACAAAACATGATAACCCTCTGATCCCCAAGATTTCTCGTGTTGTACAAGATCTGGGTAATCATGTTGAAGTTGGCATCGCGCGTCAGGTGGCAGTCGGTGACAACCACAGCCAAACTCCCGTCAAATCCAGACTACATGCAGTTCCCGTTGGGAGACTACAGTTCAGACAGACCCAAAGTATCATTCATGACATATTTGAGAGATATGCTGGCTTTGGGAGAACTATCCTCTGAATCCCTTTGCAGGTGCATATAGATGACATTATAACTGCCCTATGCTATTACAAGCCAAAAGCCATAGCTCCTAGAATAATGCCGAAAGCTCCACCCGCAACGTTCTGGGCAGATGCAGCACCGGTAAACACGGGCATGCCAGTAGTAGTTGGTGTAGCACCGCCAGTTGGGTGTAGCGTGGCGTTGCCAACCGGGCCCGAAGGAGCACTAGGCATAGGAGCGATGGTACCAACCGCGGTACCAGAAGATGATTCACGGAAGCCTCGGCAAAGACCACCACTACAGATGTTGTAAGCGCACTGCGCATCCGTCTCACACTCAGCGTTGAAATTTCCGCATCGCGCGATTAACATGGCATTGCTTGCCCAACATTGTACACCATCGATGCACTGACTTGGTTTCACGAAGGGGTTGCATTCGGCTCCGAGAGGAAGAGATCCTGGGGCTGCGCTGACGGTCGATGACGGAGCCGGCATTGGGCCTTGTCCAGTTGGCGTGCTTGTGACGACTGGTGATGTCGGGGCCGAAGACTCAGCGGAGGAAGAAGCTAAAAAGCCATTGCAGAAACCTCCATTGCAAGTATTGAACGCACACTGCTGGTCGTTTTGGCATGAGGCCTGGAAGTTTCCGCACACTGTTTGCAGCATCGAGTTGACAGCATAGCAGTCCGCGCCATTGGCGCAGGGAGTACCGTCTGGGCTGCAATTCTGACCAATGGGAATCACGCTGCCGATGGGGGATGTTTCAGCGCATTGCGCTATGGTAAAGAACCCGGCGGTGGCCAGAGCGAAGACAGTGTACTGCATGGTGAGGGATGCGAAAACGCTGATAATCTGAGAAACGAAGGATAGTGAGTTACTGATATTTGAATGGAGTGCTTCAACAAGGGATTAAGGATGTAAGAGCGAGACAGCAAGTGAGCAAGGCAACTACTCTTTATACTCTTCGGCATAGTGTTACAACAAAGTTTAGATCAGAGCGCATTGATGGTTGTTGAGGCTAGTGAGTTTATTGCTTGGAACCCTACGTAAGCTAGTGCCCCGTATTACTTCGTAGACTCGCCACATGACGTTGGCGAATGGATTGCGACTCGAGGCTGAATACGAGTCCTACACCTGCTGCAACACCTAAAATAGAACTATTGGCAATAGTGTCCCAGACTAGTGATGCACAGTCCTCTACTGCGTAGTATCACAAAGTGACGTATTGTGTATAGAGCTGGCGCAGGTGTCAGAGCTGGCCCCGGCGCTGAAGCTGGAGCCAGTGCCAGTGCTCTGGGTACCAGAGTAATGTTAACTAAATTTGGTGCAGGAGGATATGCGTCCGGTAGTGAGCGTCTCTATTTTCTCCACGCATCACTTCTTTTAATCTAGACAAATTTCTTTCTTTGATTAACTTAATTAATACTTAGCCTCTGCAGAGTATCAAGAAACGCGTCGCCTAGAGCGATGTGTTGGTTTTTGTCGTGATCAGGTAGGTGCCATGCGATACGGTTCTGATCATAAAAGCGCATGATACTGCGGAGAGCATTAGGTCCAGCATTTTCTTCTAGTGTCGATGGGTTATTGGTAGAATCACTGAACCGAACATAAGATCTCGAAAACTCCAAATCAGAAAGCAAAACATATAGTATGGGTTTCTAGGAACCCCATCTTTAGGTTGCGACTATTTAAAAGTCAGATACCACTTCCATAAGTTCGAACCTAGCCTTCTTTTCACTGCTATTGGATCGGTTTACGTAAAGCGCCAAAGTGTTATTAAGTCTTTGCTTCCTCAGCGTCGTATCGTTGGCGTCATGAAAGCCTAGTATCATGTATGTCTTGATTTGCTAATCTACCAGACTTCTGAGGTTATAGACGGCTTCCCTGCACTCATGAGATACACCCAGTTTGTTATGCCCCCAATTGAGCTGGCACAGCTCCTTAGTGCTTAGCCGCCGTTGACCAGTTTCGTGCGGGAAAGGAAAATTAGGGGACATAAGAGAAAACAGCACAACATCCTAGGGGCGCGACAGATAGCAGGTGCGAAGTTTGGTGATGGGCAATACAATGGTGATCGTGGAATCGCGGATTCATGAACTCGAGCGCCACACGCGATTTTACCTTGCATATCCCCTATCACCGCATTATCTTCAAAAGATTGACAATACGCTCCACGTTATAAACAGGTTCCTACAACAGGTCCCGCCTACGTCTTTGTTGCTCAAGCTTTCAGTACTCTTTCGTCTCATCTCTTAAATCTATCCCAAGTCTTGCGAATCGCCTAGACATATACTACCCAAGTCCCACGTAATTATGTCTCTTCAGGCTCACGTTCGCCTCTCCAGATCTACCCTTTGGGGGGCTTCGCCTCAACACTACGAAATGTCGCAAGCTATGGAACATTCATAGTAATATTGTGCGAGACCCGTAAAATCTCACTATGCCAAACCGCGGTTTTTCTCCTGCTGCTAGTTCAAAATGTTGGTTCTCCAGCTCTCAGCATCAATGGATACTAGCCGCATGCACAGTGGATATTTGTAGTCAACACAGCATATCATGGTTCTCGCCTAATTGCTTAATTTCAAACCTTTGATGGATGTGTAGCGCTGGTTATGTTGGTCACGGGCTTATTAGTTTTGCAAGATCCTGGCTAATCTTACTGAAGATGATCATCATTGACATTTCACTAATACTACTTATCCAGCGATAATTAAACTTGCGACTAGAATAACCTACTTAAATCAAATCAGCTTCATCTATCAGCCAGTCCCAAATATCATTTATCTAAGCATGTGTGAGCAGATATCCAGTAGAGTAACCTATGCGCTTCTTGAATAGCGCTAGTAGGAACTAGTGGACGCTAGTCCAATAAGGGGAAATATCAGAATCTGATCATAATATCCCATCACACCATGTAAATATTATCTTGCGGCTGAGCTTCAATGACGTTGCTTGGCGTTAAAGCTAGCTGCATAATATAACTCGTAATTCCAGGAGCAGATTCTAGAATGAACCTAGGGCTGCTTGGCAGTGATCTCGCTGAGGATATCTTCCACAAATATCATCCGGATTCTCGGGCTTAGTAGCTCTGAACCTCTTATTTGGTGAGAAATTGTTCGAATTTAGAATAGCTTGGCCGACTCTCAGCTCTACTTGAGCAGCTGAATATTACACGAGATACGAAAAGGTTAGCGTTGTCAGCAACAAGACGTGAAGAAGAGTGGTTTCAATACTATTGTTTACAACTAGTAAATGTATAAAGTCAAAGGCGCAATCCACTCCTTCATCTCTATTCTACAACAAGTTATTGCAGATTTCAACATAGTATACGCTCTACACCTTACTGAAGCCTTTTTAATCACATCCAATACTATCAGTCCTAACAGAGAAAATGAAGATTGCCGCCCTCATCACCACTGTTCTTCTTAGCAGCTTTACCTCTGCTGCAGGTTAGTGGCCAAACGCCATACTGCATGAGCGTGTTCTTACAGATATTCTTCAGTGCTAACACTTTCAGTGTTACTCAAGGCACGCGAAGATTGCTGGGACAAGATCGAAGACAGGTGTAACGTTTACTGTGGAGCGGGAGCTATGGGGCCTGATGCAAAGGCCGTTCAGGTTGCTTGCCGTTCTTGCAGGACTTTCAGTGGCATCGTTTGCGCTATTGGTTAAGCTGAATCAGGTCTCTGATCACGATTGTCATGTGCTGCTTGATCAAAGGTAATACAGACACTCAGTATCAGGAAGATGCATGGATAGCAAAGTAGATCTTACTTTGAGACTACTCAGGGTGACCACAAATCATGTTTCAGCAGTGGGAGCATGTCGTCAGAATGATATTACCCAATGGAATTTCGTTTCACCATAGCTACACACACCCTTTGCTTCACCTACTACTGATACATGCCCTCATGATGTGAGCGAGCTTTTGATCATGATAAACAAGACAAAAATAAATGAAATCCACTTAGAAGCTCGGGCAGCGATCGGTGCTGCGACGCAAAAGAGATCCACCGTGTTCAAATGCTCTAGTACACTTACTCTAATCACCGACAAACGTTAGCATTTGGGAAGGGCACTAACTAGTCTCGGTAGAACAGATGTGTGACATGACAATCGCAGAAGAGGCAACTCTAGCGGACGTACCTCAATACGCTGAACTCGTATAGTCCTTTCCAATCATACTCCTGGATGCAGTCTAGGGTAGAGATATGGAACTTGTCCGAGTTTTGATAAGATGTGGTGCAGAGTTGAGACACATAGGAGGAAATGGGGAGACTGCTCTGTACCTTGCTGCTGCAATGGTGTGCCACAAAGTAGTCAGACTTTCGGTCAGCCGTGGAGTTGACGTACGGGCTGTTCAAAAAGATGGCTATACCCCGTTACGCTTTGCAGGGTATAACAGATAGTTATGTATAAAGATTGCAAAGATTTTAGTCGATCAAAGAGCTAATATGAACACTGCAAGAGGGAATAGCTTCTCACCGTTGCACATTACGACATGGTTTGGCCATGAAGCTGCCGCCAAAGTCCTGGCCCAGTCTGGGCAACGCTGAATCCGAAATTCGAAGCTGATCTTCTCACGCTTTCACATTCTGCTGCGGAGCGAGGACATGAAAGAATCGCAATCCCACTAACTGAACACGGTGCTAACATGAATGCGCGGAGTAGTGGTTTGACGCCCTCACACCTGGCTGCACAACATGGAGTTGTCAGGATTCTTTTTTTAAGAGTGGTGCTAACATGAATGCTTTCATCAACAAAAAAGCCTTTAGGCCATTTTGTCTTGCTAAGAGGAGGGAGCATACGGAAGCCGTGAAGTTATTGGTCGAGTCTAGTGTCCATGTCCATGCAAGGTCCCATCGTACTAAGTAGACTACTCTACTAAGAATGTGACAATCATGACTTGTATATAGATATCTCTAGCTTTACCTTTGGTAGATAGATCGATTTATTAGAGTGCTGTATTAACTAAACTACAACAAGTACTAAACATCTACAGTACGTTACTAGACAATCTAGTCTATATTACTACGATAGTTAACCTAAAATTGTTGATGCTGGAATGATTGCGGTGGCCACCGCTTGGCCCTCGAGCATATCAGCCTATTTGCTGAATCTAGCATTACCTCGGCATCTGATGAACGCTATGTCACGTGGAAAGAGGGGCAATCCATTGCGTGATTGGCCCCATAATCGCGCAACTGTCTCACCTTATAGAGAACAATTCAGATCATCTTCTATATTCCCACATCGTACTCTGAGATAAACGTCTTGACCTACCTGATGGAGCAAATCAGTTGTTTTGGAGTATTTGGTTCTTTTGTAGGCCCTCAGACGTGCATGCAATGCAGGCAACGCAAAGTAGGTTTTTGTCAGATTTGGTTGTGTCACTGCTTCTGAGTATCTTCGTCTCTAGGTCCGTTGTGACAAACGTCAAGGAACATGTGGGAATTGTGAGCGTCTCAGTTTACCATGCTATGCCCCGGATAATAGTTTCCAGAGGAATGACGTTGTACCTCATAACACTGCTCATCCCTGTGCAGAACAGGATGGAATGTCTCGAAAGCGCCTTCGAGGCGCACGGGCATGCACCGCGTGCAAAATAAAAAAAACCAGGTGCTCTGGCACTGTTCCAAGCTGCGTAGCATGTATAGAAAGAGGAAGGGTTTGCGTTTATCCTTCTCCTAAACGCCGTTTTCGCTATAGCCGTGCCCCAGATATCACTCGCGGAGATTCAGAGGCTACAGATTTATCGGAAATCTGCGATCCAGTTAGTCCATGTTTCGGAAGCCCAGAAAACCCATTACCAACACAAGATGTACATGCACATCAATTGGATCTTCACGACCAATCATCAAGCTCAGCAGTCCTGTCTGCGGAATCACCCACGGAATCGCCCAACTCAGTTATCTTTGAACCGAATGTACATTCAGAAAAAGACGATCTTATGGTGCCTACACAGAATTTACTCGACCAGTTTCTATCACTCTTCTTCGAAGTCCTTTACCCAATGCCGTCGTACGCCTTTTTCCATCCTCGAACTACCATAAGAAGATGCAACAGTAGGATCACCTGTTCTCTGTCTCTCGCACTCTGCTCCGTGGCTTCATTGCACGTGAAAAGCCAACCTAGTGAGGCTATCATGTCAATACCATATGCCACAATACAGGAGCGAGCAAGGGAATGGGTGCGCACAGCAGAACAGAGTATCTGGCTTAATCTTGAACGTCCTAGCATATCACGGCTACAAGCACTACTTTTGATCATCAATTACCACATGGAAACCGCCCATTTCCAACGCGCCTTTATGTTAGTTGCAATAGCAGCTCGGTACGCCACTGCTATGAGGCTAAACCATGAACGCCAGCGTTGTGATCGTACTGTGCAAGAGGTCAGTCGACGGATCCTGTGGACCCTCAAAATTGTTGAGCGCTACTTCTCTGTTGGTCTAGCTGAATTCGATACGCTTCCACTAGAAGTAGTTTACATCGAGTTCCCTCGTGAAGAAGAGGAATTTCTTGACTTGAAGCTAGACCGACACCATCTGCGAGGCAAAAAAGAGGGTGGTGCATACAGAATCTTTATTCAACTGGAAGTTGTGCGTCGGGATATTATGAGATTGACGCGAAACATCACACTACTAGAAGAGCCTTTGGAGAATCTTGCCGGACTAATTGATCACCATCGCTGCAGGATAGCTGGCATAGAGATTCCACCCTCAATATCACAGATCCGTGGCTCTACGGTTTCAGAAGATCCATGCAATGACCGTTGGCTATCACGTCGGGTACTCACACGCATATCATGGCATCAGACACATTGCGATTTGTACAGGATAATACTACGCGGATATTCAGAGGCAGCACCAAGCAGAGTGCTTCAAGGTTACGATGCCTCAGAATTGGCTCAAGCTGAGGAGCTTTGCTCGCATCATGCGATGTGCATCATCGACATACTCACATCGCTAAACCAGTACAGCGATCAGCGGCAAATTCTGGAATTTGACACTGCGATTTGCGCATACCATGCAACTAGACTGGTTCTATACATTTCTAGACTTGGTAACAAACGCAATCACTTGTCCCCCGAGTTCGCACTGAGTCGGGCTCAATTGTGTCTTGCTGGTTTGAAAAGATTCTTCTTTGCTTCAGCCCTTGTTGCACCCATGATACGAGAGCTCGAAAATGATATCGATATCTTTTCTTCTGAACAACAAAAAACCCAGCAGGGAAGAATTCATTCATCGGCTGTCGTATCCCCACGATATAGGAACGGAGAGTTACCGCAAAATAGAACAATTGGAGCCAACGAATTGCATAATCTTGTTGGAATTGATGAAAGCTTATCAGATCAGTACAATGATGGGAGCCAGAAAAGTCGAATCTCTTCAGCGGCTCAGATCCGAGAACGCCTGGCAGTTCATAGTCTTTTGAGAAGAGCGGATTTTGCCAACGATGAAGGGGAACAGTAAATTCGTACTGGCTAGAATGAGCTTGCAACAAGTTTTTATCAATATGGTAGCCATTGCTCTCTCAGGACCTACTGAGATCGAGTGAACCTAATCACGAATTAGTGAGTGAATGTTTGTCGGGCAATGACTCAGTAACCAGAGTAAGTGGATGCTGAGCTAAACTTCAATATACACAGTACAGCCTCTACCATGAAAGTCATACTGTAAGTGATCCGGAAAGTAAAGTTACCAAGACAAAATCGTCTTAACAATACTGCAAACATCAATCCCCAAACAACAAGCATTCGGACAGAACTAGTGGAACTGTTCATATTTGCTTAATTCCGCTAGAATGACTGGCGAAAGCGCTCTGACATGAGTAGAACGTCATTTTTTTGACCCTTCAATTGGTGGTACACCTTTCTAGATAACCATAAATGATCCTATTCCGGTCGAAGACTTTAGTCATGTAATGCAGCTTGACTAACATATATATTTTGCGCGATCGCCAAAAGACACGGAACTTTTAGGAACTCTTAATGAAGAAAAATGACCTTTTTCTGCACATCATAGGTGTCTATAAACGCTATATGGCGACAGTCACAGGGGTAAGATCTAGCTCTCTTGAGGAGTTGCCAACCCAGAAAGTGTAATTCCCTGATTCAACCGTCCACTCTCCGTTCACATAGAATCCAAGCTCCGTCAAAAGGATCTTATCAAAGACAACCTTTTCTGTGCTTCCCACAGCTACTGTGACCTTGGAGAACCGGATGAGCTTCATTACAGGTCTCTCAATGGCTGAGTACTGAGGACGAAAGTAGACTTGAACTACTTCCTTGCCTTCCATATTGCCTCGATTGGTGATCTCCGCAGACACATCAATAGTACAGTTTAGTCTGGTACCATAGACAGATATTGAAATGTTGGAAATAGAAAAGTTTGTGTAGCTAAGACCAAAGCCAAAAGGCATTGTGGGCTTTCGAGTCAGTCGCGGCCAGTGCCAGTCGTACTTCGTATAGGTTGAGAAACCGCCAGCATCATCTGAGGGAAGATAGTCATATGCTACAGGGAAGGCACCATTGTGGTCTGGAATAGACACTGTGAGCTTGCCGCTCGGGTTGACCTGGCCAAGGAGGATCTCAACCAGAGAATCGCCAGTGTACTCGCCAGCTAACCAAGAATGAAGGATTGCCTTGCAGCGTAAGGTTGACCGATTGATCACAAAAGACTGTCCAGAGCTCATCAATAGAACAGTCGGGACACCGGTATCGAGGATTGCGTCAAGTAACTGTTGCTGAGCTCCAGGAAACCCCAAATCGGCGTGAGCATAGCCCTCAGTATCAGTACGCTGGTTATTGAGGTATTGTGGCATAAAATTTCCATATCCAGATCCTAGAACTAGAACAGCAAAACCAGCTTGCCTGGCTTTATCTACCGCAGTTGAGATGGCGGCCTCATCCTTGGCTATTGCGTCTTGGGCATAGTTGGGAAGAATAGTACTAGTTCCCTGCGCGTAGAGGACGTTGTCTTTGCCTAAAGCATTTTCGAAACTTCGAAGAAATGAGTTGCCGTAACGCGGGTCGGCTGGATCGACAGGAGCATAGTTGCCAGCATTGATAAGGTTTGCATACGGCCCTATCACCGCAACCTTTCCCGAGACACTCACATGGTTCTTGGCGAGAGGAAGGCATCCATCATCGTTCTTGAGTAACACAATCGATTCGCGCGTTATGTTTCGATTCAACAATAGGTGACGCGGGTTTCGCAGAGTTGCAGCTAAGTTTTTCATAGTCGGTAATGGTTGGTCGAATATGCCAGTGGCAAACTTGATCTGGAGCATTGCACGAACTGCCTCGTCTACTAAAGAAACTATTTCTTTAGTAGGTTGCATTGATATCAGCTCAACAAAAAGTCCGAGACCATCAGGTTTCAGTTCATGCTCAAGACCTGCCCGAAGGGACTTCATGGCTGCATCGCTCCGATTTGTCGCTACTTTCGACTCAGTGAGAAGGTATTGCATTGCGTTTGCATCTGACATTATGAGACCTTTGAAGCCCAAAGTGCCCCGCAGTATGTCTTGGAGAAGGTGCCTGTTGATAGATGCCGGAACTCCATCGATGGTTGAATAAGACACCATTAGTGAAAGTGGCTGCCCTTCTCTTATGGCTTTGCGATAGGGTGGAGCAAGGTCATTAAGGATGTGATTGATTCCTCCAAACATGCTAGCACGGTTGACACCTCCGCTACCGGATCCGAAGAGGAAGTGTTTAATAGTCGTAGCAACCTTGACAAATCCATTTTCATCTTTCTCTTGCATAGTTTTGATGTAACGGTTGCAGAACTCCCCCACGAGGTAGTTGTCTTCGCCGTACATCTCACCATTACGGCCATTGCGAGGATCCCTGACGATGTCAGCTTCAGGTGAAAGCACCCAATTGATCCCCATAGCGAGGTTCTCATCTCTCGATGCTGCAATAACCTGTTCATAGAGGGGCAAGTTCCACGAGGAAGCCATAGAGATAGTACCAGGAAAGACTGTACCACCAGAAAACCACAAACCATTGACAGAGTCGGCCACGACTATATATGGAATGTGGAGACGAGATCCATCGATTTGTTCAGTACGAAGCTTGTTCATATGCGGTAACAGTTCCATAGCCCAATTCGCTTGTTGTCCATAACCTTGTACGAAGTTAGATAAGCCCTTTCATAGTACATGAAGTAATACTGGCTTACCAATCTGACCGTTCTGTGTAGACCGTATATGCTCGAATGATGTTTGATTGAATACGACGCTCCCATTAACGCTTTGAAAAGCGCTGCGGATACCACCCATCTGACCAACTTTCTCCTCCCAGGTCAGGCGTTTGAGTAGATCATCAGCACGCTCGGCCGACGTTAGGGACGCGTTTCTGTATGGCTCAATATCCTTGCTTGCTTGACTTCCACTACACTCCCCGCAAGTACTAGGATTTGCCCCAAAGATTTCATTGAATAGGAGTGACCCAATAGCGAAATGCTGTAGCAACGCACACATTTTCTCATTGGGTAGATATTGTGATCAAAATTATTTAGAAATATTGATGTTTGGTGATATGTGACATGGCTAGTTGAAGGCAAGACTGGACAACAATTTATGAACATCTAAAGAGAGTGATTGGATCGTAAAGTCTCTAATAGTGCGATCGTTACCTTCTCCACACAGGATGGACTATATGCACTTTGACCTTCCACGAAGACAGAAAATTTCCCAAAAAATCCTGTTTACGCCCCTTCCTTATGGGAGCCCCACTTCAGGAGTTAGTTTCGTGTGAGTATTACCGCCGGGAGTCGGTCGGTATATCCAAAAGAGGCTAGTCTCTTCACCCCGGATTTATTTGCCGGCAGAGAACTTTAGTGTCCCTGCGTCATTTGTGAGGGGCAATAGAACGTCGTGGCCACCATCGATGCAAGTGTCTGGAAAGCATAGTCATGGTCGCTTTCCGTGTGACGCTGCAGCAGTTTGTCTCTGCAACAATAGTGTCATGCTATAGTAGATGCTGCCCCTATAAAGAGGTGGGCTAGTATGGTTCCTATAGGATCTTTACAAGTGCTGCTTGACATTTGCTTTCTCGACACCATATAGCAGTCAACTCTGGTCCTCCTTGCTTTGAAATGTACTTTTGTCTTCAGCAAAATCGTTTCTGGCTGACTGCCTTGTTACTTTTCGATGGAATTAGTGGACGGGCGGTAATTCACGAACGGGAATCGGCGGCCAACCCGACCAAGTACAACTACACAACTGAACATCCATTCGTCATACCACCTAAAGGTAATGGGCTTTCTATTGAGAAACCCAACATGATCCTGTTTATGCCGGACCAATTACGATACGATGCTGTTGGCAGCTTTGGAAATAAGGTCAGGCAACAGTTCTCAGTATCTTCTAACGGCTTACTCAGAAATGTACACTATAGGTTATTCAAACGCCTAATATCGATGCTTTCGCAGCAGAGGGTACACGATTCACAAACATATTTCAACAAGCTCCAACTTGCTCGCAGTCGAGAAGTTCTATGTTCACAGGCCAATATCCACACGTGGCAGGTCATCGTACGCTTGAAAATTTACTAAAGCCTTGGGAGCCAAATGTTTTCCGTTCGCTGCGTCAGAGCGGCTATCATGTCGCTTCAATCTCACCACGTGGTGATCTGTTTGCCAAGAATGCGAATGAATTATCTTTTGACGAGAATGGATTTTTATCGGAACAAACATTGCCAAAATTTCAAAAAGCATCTTGGATGAAAGACCAGAATGATATTTGGAACAGGCTATTTTATCTGGGGTTGAGAGATGAAACGGAGGCTGTCGACTACGATTCCGTCACGATAAACGGTGCCTTGAAATGGTTGGAGCACCCACCAAAGGAGCCGTGGGTTCTATTCATACCCCTACAGTTTCCTCATCCCCCATTCACAGTAGAGGAGCCATGGTTCTCCAAATACAATCGATCGCAAATGCCGATACCTGTTGCCAGAGAAGAAAAGGTAATACATTTGACAGCTTATATATCTCATTATAGCCGATAGACTAAGCAATCAAACAGACTGGATACATTCCCAACTTCATGACCCGATTATCAGCGGAACAAGGCTCGATCAGAGCTACCTCCGCTCAATGGCAAGAGGTCATCGCAACTTACTACGGCATGGTATCGCGAGTGGATCATCAATTTGGGCAAATAGTCAACAAAACCAAAGCACAGGGTCTTTGGAATCGAACTGTCACCATGTTTTTCACTGATCATGGTGAATTCTTAGGTGACTATGGTTTAGTCGAGAAGTGGCCATCAGGAGTTTCCGAAAACCTTGTTCACGAACCTCTAATTATTGGTGGAGTTGATCTTCCTAAAGGCAAAGTTTATGAAGAGATGGCCGAGATGGTTGATCTTGTCCCCACCATGCTGCAGTTTGGGAATGTTCCAGAAACGTACCAGCACTACGGCTTGTCCTTGGTGGATGCGATCAACGCCATGAGGAAAGATGCTGTCATCTCGCATAAAGAATATGCATACACTGAGGGTGGATTCTTGATTGAGGATGAGCCACTGCTTGAGCAGGGTCCTTTCCCGTACGACATCAAAGGTGCGCTGCAGCATGATGATCCTTCTCTGGTAGGGATGACACTAGGTATCCGTAACAAGAACTATACCTACGTGTACCGATTGTACGAGCCGGATGAGTTGTACGACCGGAAAAGAGACATCGACGAACGACATAACCTAGCGGCACTGCCAGAATACGCTCATATCATCCTCGAGATGAGGAATGTCGCCTTGCGATGGTATTTAGCTACTCCTGGCACGATTCCATGGTACAAAGACCAGAGGCAGCCCAAAGACATGCTTGAGTCTCCTTATGAGCAGTACAAAGTCAGAATCGAGGCTGGGGAGTGCAAGGGCTATGATTGCAAGAACAAGTTGAAGAGGTTGCGTTGAGGTTTCACAATTACGTATTTCAAGTCCGAGTATCCTTAACATGAGCTGTATCGGCTTCTCTATCCACCGATAATACATAAATAACCTTTCTGCGGTCAAGTTTCCATCCACGGCCTTCGCCAAATGTTGATAGGGTTGATCGGGGATGCGATAGACGCTCACATTATTGCAGCATGATACGGCATTTTCTGCCGAGCCTATGAAAATGCCTGACTCTACAGATTCCCGTATGGAGTTAACTGAAAGAACAAGAGCATCTAGTGATCCTCACACTGTAACGATAATTGAAAAGTGACCGACAGCCATATCCCTTGGTCTCCACTTATTGGTCCTGATCAACCCCGCACCTACTATAGTGCCGGTGAAAAAGACTGCAAAGCCACGTAATAGGTACATGAGTTAGGCTTAAGAATGCTATAAGGTTCTTGCGTTTTGATTTCTATCCTGTAGGACAGGGATTTGTGCGCAAATGCGCTATCGGAATCAAGCTTCGTGCTTTACCGAGATGAATTCCATGAACCTATTTGATGAAACTCCTCACCGTAGTGCAAGATCACAGCTACAGCGTTTGGTCTCTGGGATCTAGTCGTATCCGTAGAGCCTCATATCTATATGGAATGGTTCGACAGCAGCCCATCTTCTACTATCATTCCGAGGTCCCATACCTAGCTCTTCATCTGTCAGCTCTCTTGCCTCGGAGTAAAGGTCCCCCAGCGTGGCGTTCCTTTGCTTGACGTCACCATAAAATGCGGTGTCTTTAATGGCGAGCACGTCCTTTTTCGAAACAAAATTGTCCGTTGAGGCGCGAAATGCGCGTCCAAGACCACCCGTGCCATCTTCAGGCAGTGGCGGGTAGAAGGGAGTTTCATTCTCAGGGGATTGCACCTGCAAGCACTCTTGGAAGGAGACGCGGGGAAATTCATCAAAGAAGGCGTCATAATCTGGTGACATGGCCTCCTCAAACGATCCAAGTTTCTCCCCTGAAGGCAGATTCAAGACCGCCCAGGGATCACGGCAAGAACCCTTTTCGCATGACTTTGTGATCATGAGAATAGCATTCAAACGGGTTAGAGCGCGCTTGTAGTGAGCGTCTTCGGAGTTTGCGATGTTGTTCAATTCCCATTGATCTGTGGACGTATGGTACATCTCCACATCCCCAGTACACCACTTGGTGTAAAGCCAGCTGTCTTTTTTGCCCAAAATTCGCACTGTCTTATAAGTGTTGTTTAGGAAAGGAGCACCTAGATCCTTCACCGAAGGCGCCTCGATGGTGCACAATCCCCAGAACTCGATATTCAGCGTTTCCCGCGCGTTTCCCTTACCGTGATCCCGGCCGCTACTTTGGTTTGGATTTTGCCACTGACTGAGTAAACTTGCACCGTCTAGGAAAGGGGGATATTCATTCTTTTCGAGGCCGGCGATATCGAGGAATGTAGGAGCGAGATCGACATGCGTACTTGGTAGGCTCGATTTGAAACCCTTAGGTATGCCAGGGCCACGGACAACAAATGGGAGGTTCGTGTCCTCAGCGTAGAAGAGTGCCTTGCCAGCGGGGGCCCGGTTCTGCCCGATGTGATAGCCGTTATCCGCAGTGTATACGACTAGAAATGTTTAGCTGTAGTGTCAAAGCAAGTGCGCAACGTTCAATAGTGGTGTTGAAGTTTTATGATAAAATGGATATAACAAACGAACTTGTATCGACTTACTGTATGTATTGTTAATGATGCCTTTAAGCTCTAGCATGTGGACGATATCTTCAATAATCTCATCCACGCCTTGTAGTGCCTGTGCCCGAGACCGGTAGGTAAAGTCAGCAAAGCTGATGGTGGAATCGTTCATGAGTGGCAAGTTGCGCAACCAGCTTCCTTTCTCAGACTGAAACTTATCTGGCGGGTTCCAGTTTGGATTCCTGGGAGCCTTTGCATCATGGAACAAATCCATGTGTCGCTTCAGGGGAATTGGCCGGTGAGCATTATTTTGCACGTGTGGGGCATAAGGAGCGATAGTTAGATAGAAAGGAGCATCCCTTGCAGCAAGGTGTTCTAGACGGTCGAGACTTATTCCAACGCGTTAGCCAGCTGCATGTATTAGTATTAAGAAGGACTAGTAGGTGCTTACGCTTTGATGCGGATGACGTCTGTTTGATGAAAACCTTTGTAGTACATGGGCCTTTGTCCATTTTGTGATAGCACAGGGACATTGTAGAAAGTTGTGTATGGATCGAGCTTTACGAGATCATTAGAATCAACAATGAGAGTGAATTAGACAAAATTCGCTTCGCTCTCACCAGAGTATCCATCCAGTCCCAATGTTTAGGTGAATTTCCCCAGTTAGCAGTGTTGTAACCGTTCATGAACTTTCCAATATCTGAAGATCATGTGAGAATTGTGTGAGATTGATAAGGTCATAAGAAAAGAAAAGGAAACATGAGGGTGAAGGTTAGTCACTCACACTCTGTACGATAACCGGCCTCTTTTAGCCAAAGTGGCAAATAGTCTTCGTCCTGCTTGGAAGCCAGCCACTTGTCATAATTTCCGCTAGAGAGCGAAGGTCAGCAAATCTAGACAGAGGCGTTATGTAGGACATCAACCTCAGATATCATGGAAGAACACTAACCCAGGTGCGTGAACGTGGGTGATGTTGGTGTTGTGGGAGAACTGGCCTCGAAGGATGCTTGCACGGGCGGGGCAGCACTGCGCAGTAGTGCCATAGTGGTTACTAAACTCTACACCCTTTGCGATGATTTCTCGCTGCAAAACAGACTGGAAGTTGGAGGACCCTAGCCTTCTGTCCTGGTCGTCGGACAAAATGAAAACGATGTTGGGCCTCTCCTGGCCTGATTCACTGGCATTTCCCACGCCAACACCTAGTGCGAGGATAGAAACCAAAACCGAGAACAACATCGTAGCGCTGGTAAAGTGCGCTGGTGAAGTGGTATGGTGAGACACGTTTTCGCTATTAAGGAAAAGTTTGACAACTGAACAAACAGGAGGAAGAGTACGAAGCACCACTCTATCACTTAATTGATGGAAATAATTACATTTATTTCAGGATGTGCAGATCAATTACGTAGTCCGTGCACGCAGTGCTTGGAGCCACGCAATACCCGCCCCACAAAACGTGCTTATTAGTATTTAATCCTGAATCAGGCTATACTTGCGGGGAATTAAATCACGCAATAGGGATATTCTGATCTTGACGAATATTTCCGATATTATGGCGCGAGTCGAGAGGGGGGGGAAGGGGGGGGG